>JARJDV010009317.1:0-130633 GCA_030264675.1 Anaulacaspis nigra
CGTACATTGTGCGCATATTTATTATACGCTATTCGGTAACCTTTCTCTGTCTCCGCCATTGTTTATTATATATTGCAGTGGCATTGTTGTGTTTATTGATTGCGCGTAGACTTGTTTTATGCCCAGAAAACGGATGCATTATTATCATTATCAATGGCGGGGCGCGCGCGCTCCGGCAAATACGCGCACGCAATATATTTTTGCTTGGCCCGCAATAAACGCTTAGTTATTACCCGTTTTTCCGCATTGATATTACAACACTATCTATCAACAAATCTAGCACGGTCAGTAAACGGATTAATTAAGCATATTTCAGATGCGATGAGGCGGTTAAAATAACAACAAGAAATACAATAACTCGAAGTAAAAAAGAAATTTCAAAAGGATAATAAATAAGTCCATTTGAAATGGAAAAAGAGATAAAAATATAATTAAAAATGTCTCCCGAGGATTTCAGTGGAAATTGAGTAAAAATAAGTAATTGAAAAACGATTTGTACATAGTTGAAAATGGTCAAAGTAGTTACCGAACAAATTCAGGACTAATACATCATGTTCTCGAACATTTGAAACATTAGTACATTTAACTCGCGGCGAGCGTTCGCGTGTGCTCTTGGACGTGATGGTAATGAACGAACATCAATTAAAGCATGATTTACGAGCGGACGCGAGCGTGTCCGGCAGAAATGCATGCACATTGCCATCTAATACAGCATGCAGCATCGCCAAGCGCGATTATTATTCTTGTACTGCAGAAGCGAATGCATCTGTTGCTGTGCATTGCGCCAGCATCACGAAAATAGATCGCATTTATTGGACTAAAACGCTAACGCGATGCGATCGTTTGATTTTTAATTGGTACGCATTTCAACTCGAAGCCAGACGAGAGAAAGAAAGAATTGTTGTAAGCGGCAACAAGGCTTCATGATCGGCACGATTAATTATAAATTTTACGAGACTCTTCTCATAGGGCGCACTCAGTTAATGCCTTCGTTGGGCTTCGCGTACAACAACAAAGCTCGCAAGTACTTTGTTTTATTTTGCTTCGTGTATCGCTGTTTGTTGTGCTATTTAGCTGTTCGTGTGGGTGTAAACTAAAAGGCTATCGACGTTTTAAATCGCCGCGTATTCTGCGAACGCAAATAGCGAGCGAGTCGGCTCGTAAAAGTTAATTCGATTTTCGATTATGTTTTATTCATTCGATGCGTTTGCTTTTATCGCGATGGCTAAAATTATTCTCGTGTTTTATCACTTCAAAATTGTATTTTAAAACGACCAGCGTTGTCTATCATAATTATCCTTTAAATGCCTTCTGGCACAGCACTTAAACGCCCTATAATAACACTTACTTTTCCTTTTTCTTGGCGAACGACAAAATTGAGAGAGCATTTTTTCGCTACGGGGTCGAAGAGTAAAATTATTATCATAATGACCCTAATATGGGATTCGAGTGCGCGCCAAGGGTTGGCAGTTCAATTTTAGGCCAATTCAGTTCGTTCAACTCCTCGCGAATGTGCTGGCCAAAGTGTCATAAAGCATGAAAAAAATGCACTCGTTTTTTATTATGTCTCCAGGAGTATGTACTAAGAAGCTTGCTTTGCCAGGGGCGTCTTTGGCAGGCACAATGCGTGGTGGAAAGTTTCCAACTGTCGTTAGGACGCGTAAAAGATTCGCATATGATCTATAACTAAAAGCGACTGCCAGAGCGAACGAGGAAAACGTGTTGCGGAACGCTTTTGAATATGAGAAAACTTGCACGCGAAATGGTGATTGTTTCGTTTGTACGAAAGTTTGTAAAGTTTTGTGAGTAAAATGAGTTTCCGCGTAGTTTTATTAAAATTCCAGATGATTGTTTAAAAATTTCCGGGCAATATTATGCGCAAACAAAGACATCTAAATTTTCTTAATTATTCTCCTGTTTGTCACCAGTCGTCGTTCATTAATTGCAACCCGACGAAAGCAAATTTAATTAAAAATTGTTTGCATTATTGTCATTATAGAAATTCATGCTGAGTTTTCTTTCGTATTTACATTTTTATTCTTCTATTTATTCCTTTTATTCTTGCCTCTTTTCTTTGGCCATTTGCGCACAAAAGCGCCGAGAAGCTTTTTGAACGAATGAATTTGTTTTCTTTTCCGCCTACAAATAAAGGAAATGAGTGATATAAAGGAACATTACGCAAGCCAAACGAGAACGTCATACGCGCGTTACGCGGCACAAAAGGGCGCAAAGGGTGCGCACACAATGTGTGAGTGCATGATGCAACATGTTTTGCGTGCTTCGTCTTCTTCATGATTAAGAGAACGTGCAACGTGCACGCAAAGGAAAGTCGGGTGCAATCCATTCACATCCGCTTTCGTATCAGGACCCATTGTTCTCCCTGGATCCTTTTTTGCAAAGCGACCCTTTTTGCCGCCAATGCAGAACATAATTTCATTAGTTCCTTATTCTCTTGTTGCATTTCGTTGGCTTTGTAACAAGCAGGAAAAGTTTTCAGACAAAACTTTGCGTAGTCCTTTGTGGTCAAGAAGTGATTGTTTGGAAAAATTTCACCAATAAAATGTATTGACAAAGCAAGCAAGCTCGCAGCGTAATGAAACCGATGAATATATATTCCTGTCTCGTTCGATTCAACCCCCTGCGGGTGAATATCACATTCGCCTATTTACAAGGGACGTGGGGTTCACTCGGGACGTGTCCGCGCGCTGATAAACTCTATCACCTCACATGCACACCCCTGTCATTTATGTGGCCGTGCACGTATCTGTATCTGATGTACTCGTCGACTCTTTCTTCGGTCACTGCCTGCAGCGGTGGTCCACTTCCCGTTTTCCCGTATTTTCCCGCCCTCGCGATGACCAACGGCATTCGATGACAAAAGGGCTGCGACATATATGGGATATGTGGGTATATGGAATGGAACATTCCGGTCTCGGTGTCCTGCACTTAACGTGATTCGCACTAGGTTCGGTTCAGTGTGCTCCAGGAACGTCCCGAGCTTCGTAAAAGAGAACGTTTGAACGTGTATTCGATCGGAATTGAACTCGAATGTCATTTGACCTGGGAGTCAATGTGCGCTAGAAGGGATATCAGGTCTCTGTGTGCTCGTTACTGATAAGGCTTGTCATATTCAGAAACTTGGTGGAAGCACCACTATGGTTAACAAGCTATTTTTAAAACGGAAAGTGCAATTAGCAAAATGAACAAGGAAGATTGATTATTGTTATGTCGGATGAAATATCCAAAATATGCCTAGTGGCATTTTTCACTAACCAGAATCGCGTTATGCTGGTTTTAGCATCAACGATGCGGCAAATATTGGTTGAAATTCATTCATCCTATTCAAGTGCGAAGGACGAGTGTGGATACTGTGCATCCATTCGATAATTAAATAACAGGCCATTTATTCCCAACTTGCGGACGTTCCATTCCGTCCGGATGCGTTTTGCCCTTTTTCCTGAATTTACGTCGCATGAAAATTAAAAATGCCATTGTTCAAAATCACATCATGCGTGTTCTTGCTGATAGAGATTTCATGTTCAGATATTCTGTTTAAATGAATTCATACGCAAAGAAATTAATTCTTAGTCGGTATAATGTAAAATATAAATAATGTATTATTCTGTATTGAATAAATATGCAGCATAATCAAGTATTCAGAAATACATGCGAGATGAAGCCTGAAAGCTTCTGAAAGCTCAAAGAAAAGAAAACGAAGGTGATTGCTGAATGTACGTTCGTATTCAATGTATGCATGCATTCGACGCGATTGTGCTATTATTATGAAGGCGTTTGTTTGATCTCGCGAAAGCTTCCTGTGTTGTTACTCAACGTCTTCACTCTTCGCCGTTTCGTCAGTCAGTTTTCAGACTTGGATGCACTTATCCTACTGACAACTTGCTCTCTCTATATGTGCATTATCTTTGACGTTTTTCTAAGCTCTTTTTCTTGTTATTTTCTCTCGAAGCGGAAGGGAAAATCTGCATTTAAACTTTGACCGATTTTATGCGAACTTGGCTTTCAGCTATCTTGAAGAAAATTAACAATTAGTCAAAAACAATCACTCGTCAAATACGTACGTAGAATAAAACGTGAAATCTTCAAAACTTTGAAGTATGTTAATCCTGCGAGAAGCAGTTTTAAACTGCTTGACGTACTTTTCAGGACTTTGTTCACTCATGTTCAAGCTGAGTGAACATCCACTAAACTCATCTTCAACTGGAAAGAAATTATCTTCATGAAATATTTATTTTTGATGTGTTATATCATAAAAAATATTCACGCCCTCCATCTTAAAATACGCATCCCCTTCGCAGACACGTTAAGCGCATTTTAGTGCTACATTTTACCCTTCGTTCTTCCGCACGTGCAATGTATGCACGCACGTTAGGCAAATATAAGTCTTTGGCATTTGACAGATTGTCACTTGCAGTGAACGAATGCGCATCTGGGTGAAGCACACCGAAATATATGTGGGAGCAAACAAAGATACATCCCACGTGTCAAGCAAGCAAACGAAGGGCTGCTACCCTCTTTTCCAAATACAATACACATTTTGCTATGCCACTCAAAAATATCATACGCGTACGAGCGTGTTTTAATGCTATTTGTGATATATTAACGCATTCCCCACAGTGATAAATTGCGGCATTTAATCACTCTCACACATTTCGGTTGCGCAATCCTAATTTACCTAAGTCAATTTGAAAAACTCCAGTTATGCATAAATTCCAGAAAACTGCTAAAATTTTTCGCATCCCAGGGATTTAAATGACAAATTGTTATCAGCTTAAACCCTTTTTCGGGTTTCCTAAATTATGAAAAGTGACACAAAGGGAAAAATCGATAGCGCGTCTGCCGATAACTCATTGCGAGTTATTATTCAGAGCGTGGCCTCCCCTTAATTGAATTAAAATACGCGCTCGCGTAACTGTACGCGCATTCCGCCTTTGTCGTTGTCAATTATCGTGTCTTGCGAATTCGCTTGAAGTAATTAAGCATACCTGCTCCTCGACTTTTTGGCCAAACTAGCAACGCTAACGGTACAATTCGCTTTGCACCGCTGCGTTTCCCTTTAAATCGCGCGTATTTCGTGCATTGCAAGCAGCAAAAAACCGTGCTGCACTTAATTACCGTTGAGAGAATTTATTTAATTATGCGCACGTGAAAATCGCATACAAATGTGCGTTTTAAAAATTTCGCCAGCGTGGAAAAATGCACCTGCATGTGATATAAATCGAAAACGTTGAGTACGAGCGTGCAATTTGCCTTGCTTATAATGATTTTCGAAGTGTGTACGAATTGCGTGCGCAATTATCATTACGCGTAATAAACACGCGCGTTTAGTGGATGCGTAATTATTACTTCTTTTAACGACAGCCGAATTACATGCGAACTCGAGTTTCGCATGTTGCAATTTTGGAGAGCATTCAGTTTCAGTCTGAGTGACAGTCTGGGGGTGCATTGAGTGCGCACATGTGTCAATATACACAAAGCGAGAAAGAGCCGTTGTGCACGCCGCCCCACAAGGGTGCAGGGTGGAACGGAAGCAAGGACGAGTGTCCATGGTCCTTGCACATGTATGCAACATACGCTGCACATTCCTCACACTATTCGCATTGCAGCCACACCAAGTGTCTGATTAAATTCTCAATATGCTTTGTGTTGGATAATCCAGAAGAAAATAATTTTGATAACTCCCCGTATAATTGCATATTCTCCCTCTGGATAGATTTGGCAATAGGACAATATAAGCAAATAACGCATTGTTGCTAATTATCTATTGTTATCCAGGATAATCATCCACGAATAAAGGAGTTAATTCACCATTACATTTGCTATTTTCGAATCAATATCATGTTGTTGATTGAGCTCGGGAATGAACGAATATTAATTTGGTTTTTTTTTCAATTTTCAGGCGCTAATTGATAAACAACAATGTCTTAATACTTAAAACAACATCTGAACATCTTGAAGAGATGTCGTCAACGACGTCTGGAAGTATTGTCGGTTTCGAGAACAATAACGATGTGAAAATGAAGCGTCCAAAAACTGCCAGCATTGTTAAGACGTCGACGACATCTTCATCGTCGTCGAAGAAGAAGCGTTGCTCGACGGTGCACTTGAACAATTTGTGGTCGTTCTGGTACGGAGCGATTGGAACCGTTCTACAGGCTTACACATCCGTGAAATGCATGAAGAGAATTCTAGGTATGTACCTATAATATTTTACTGCACGCTAGGAATGTATCTCGCTACATTTTCCTGGTTGAATTACCTAGCACTGAAGGAGCACTAAGTGAATTGGTAATATCTTGTTTGAAATTGAAGTTGGATACACTAGCTAATGGTAACTTGGGTTTGCCTTCGAGGTTGTTTGGATGCTCTTAAATGATGTGTGTGTGGTTGTATGTTAGGATGTCGCACTTGGACGCGTTCTCTCTGATGATGAGTTTCCACTGGGTCAATGGGGAGTGCTCTTAATTGGTTTGAGATTGCTTCCTATTTGATCTTCTCCAATGTCGTAGACCAAGTGCAAAATTCATTTCAAACCAAATTGGCTCGTATATCGAAAAATCTGATTGAAAGTGTCAGTAAAACTTTCTTTATTTCTTCATCATAAAAACCTCATAAAATAGAAATCATTTCTATTTCAATTTTCCTCCGCGTTCCTCCATTAAATACAATAAACGTTCTGCATATTGCAGAAATGCAATGTGCTGCTATTGTCTGGCGCATATTTAATTATTTCTGGTCTTCGTTTCAGGATACTCCGTAATGACGTGGCCGGAAGCGCACCCACTGCCAATATTAGAAATGAACGCCAGCTTGGGTTTGACTGCCGCCGCCGTAATCCTGCTGCCGTTCTTCCTTGCTTCCGCCGCGTTCAAGGTAAGAGAAAAGTCGCTCGTAAAAATTTTCAATTATAATGAGACATTTGCAAGCAAGCTTCGTATGGTGCAGCACTCACTTATAATTGAATAATTTTTAATTAAATATCAACCTACCACGTTTTTTTGATATGCGTAAATATTTGATTTGCAGATTGGCAATTTGGCCAACGATGGATTCAAGTTGGGCCGGCAATTGAGTACATGCAGTCGTGAGAAGCCCGCCGACACGTTGGAGGGTGATGGGGGTTGCGGACTCTTTAAACATGGTGGACCTACTGCTCCTTTCTTGCATCTAGTCATTGCATTCTGTCTCCTGCTTCCCAAGTTGTTGATGGAAGCGCGTCTTATCGAAGCAGGACTTCTTCCACAAGGTAATTAAACATTTTTCTACTTTTCTTGAAAATGTTTCTTGATTTCTTAAGAGTTAAGACATAAATTGTACAGCTTTAAAAGCACTTCTAAAGATTAAGAGTGCAATAATTGAATCGGAAGCATAAGCGTCAGCACAGAGCGTGATTAACACGATTAACTCGTTCGGCAGGCGGCGAATTTACACTCGATTTGCGCGAAACAAAAGGCCGATATGACGCTCTCGCCACCCCCTCAGGGGAATCGCGCGTAATCCGCAAAACTATGCATTTACGCTGAAAGACGCCGCCGTTTGCTGGTACTTTACCCTTAGTGCATTCGCGTCGCGTCTCAATGCATTCGCGCCGCATTTGTTACGATTCATTAACTTGCGAATGATTCGAAGCTGCACACTAGTGGATTATGCATGCGCGATTAGCAAATGAATGACTCTATTTAATCGTGCGGCCCCTAAACACAAAAAGTCGCTAATAAACTTCAGTAATATAACACTTTTCAATAGGGTAATTTATAACCACGCGTTCATTTGCGAAATGCTCAAAATGTTTCGATTATTGATGGATCCAAATGATGGATGTCTTGTCAACTGAAAACGAGGAATGAAAGCTGCTAAAACTGGCTTTGATCAACACCGAGAGGAAAATTGGAAAAAAAGCTGGTAGGCAGCCGCGTAGAATTTGAGCGCGTTGTGCGTTTGGTTTGTTTTTGATTAAAGTCTCTGACGTGCAGTTTTATATTTTACGACAACTGAGAGAACTATAATTGGATTCGACGCGTTTATTTGTTTTCCGTTTGTTCGGCGGCTGGAATATCCGCCCTCAACCCTCCTGAATTCCATCAGGATATCTCCAATATCGATAGCAAAACCGACGATGCAATGCTGCGTCGTACATTCACATCCGCATCCTCGATGCGCTTCCGCTTCGTACTTGCGCGTTTGTTTTCGATTCATTCTTCATTTGTCTCTATATTTGCGCTGCGCACAATATGCACCAAAATGCATTAATCTACTTGGATTTTTTGCATTTTTTACATACGTTTTGCCTTCCGAATGAAAGATAATGTTATATGCGTTTTTTACGAAGTTTTTGTGTGTACTTTGCGCAAATAATTGGATGAAATGCCTTTAACCATGATGAATGAACCACGTTTGTGCTTTGGGATCAATGCGGATGTTTTGTTAGATTTTTCAAAACATTGGAAATCATTCACTTTGGACGAAACCGGGGGAATTGAAGGAAAGCAATACGTTTCACAGGAGTTGGGTACTTGAAGCAAGTAAACTTAAGAGTGGCAATGTTTTCACTTGATTTAGAAAGAGCTGTAGCTCTCGCCTGAATCGCGAATGCGTATCGGCTTGTTTTCCACACCCTCAGCGAGCACGTCCGACTTAAATAATTTATTTGCACGAATTTCCGGCCGCGCAATGCGATTAGAGGCGCGCGTTACCTTCGCAGGTTCTTTCCGTCTGTGTTGCACTTTGCGGTGCGTCCGGAGAAAATTTGGAAACTGTTGTCACACAATGCGGGCGTTCGCGTGTGCGAGGGGTGAGATTTACGGCTGCACCACGCTTGGCGAATCAATAACGCCAAGTGGAAATCCTTTCATGAAATAAGGGGGATTTTCGCGTATGCGTGCGTAGTACTTCCGCGTTCTTGCGTCACCCGGCAGCTTAGTCCAAGAATGCAGCGCGACATTGTGACACATTTTTCCGCGTTGCTGATCTCTGATATGTAATATCAACTTTATTACGTCCCTGTACGGGCTTTTATGGAGGTTATTAACGCACGAACATGTCGTGCAAGTTGCATTTTAGTGAACAACTTTTTTACGGGGTTGTGATGTTTTATTTCTCAGACATTCCGACAGAAACATGCTTTTAATTGAATTTTTAACACGCCTGGCAAACAAAGAGAAATTGGAAAAAAGTTTGAAAAAAGTTATAATCGAAAATCGATAAAAAGTGTGCAATTTATACGAAACGCATCCCGCTTAATCCTTTTCTGAAACAGGATTTACGATACACAACGCATGTTCAAACCGTGTGGACAACATGCTGCTGCGAATATTGCGCATAGTAGGAAGCCGAAGTTAAGCACATTTGATTAAAATTTATATGCAATATTCAAAATGCACCCTATTCACTAGGAACTATTCATTCATTGGCTATAAACTTCAACCTTAATGCAGCTTGCACTAATATGTTTACCTTTATGATTTTCAGTAGCATGTGCTCAGCAGGCTTTTCAATATTGCTACCTTTCCATCGTGAATGCATCTTTCGTGTTTGTGTGAATAGTGCCTCTAAACAAGTAAAGATCTATTGCCTGATAACTTTTAACATATCCCTGTGCAGCATTTTCGTGCATGTTCCTGTAGTTTTAGTGTATTCCTGTTGCACTCCGAAGCACTCGTCGTAATCACCCTTCTGTTGACCAAATGCTGCACATCCATTTTCTGGCAAGCTGCCCATTCATATCCTATGAAAATATGAAGCTTGCAATTCACTCCCAATGGAATTCTGGTTTATGCGCAATGCACATATAAATGATTCGAAACTATTAGTATGAAAAGAACATCCGCTGCATTGTCATAAATTATCGAACGAGCACTAAACAAGCGCGAAATTAATTTCCCATTCATAATGGCATATTTACTGAGCGTATAGGTGAGGTAATAAAGGGTAAAATAAAATTGCTGTTGGATAAATAAATAATTGGATAGTTTTAGTAGAAGGGGTTCGGGGTGGTCACCATAGCGACAAAATCGGATTACGTTGATGTTTATCCGGGATGATTCTAAAGACGATTAAATATTTGCTCGCGCGCAAGAGTGGCTGTCACAATGTTCAGGATTTTCTGCAGGCAAGTCTTAGACCAGACATAAAGGGGAATCCCGAAGGAGTACAAGAAGTTGAAGAGCGCAGCACTTGCGAGCGGTGTAAATGTTTATACATTCCCTAAAACGTCTTAATTTATCTTGCTGGAATTAAGCAGTGTGCTGTTTAACTTTGTTTATTTAGCAGCAGCAACTTTTAAGTGCTTGTCACTGAAGTTTTCTCGTTAAAAGCTAGTGGCGGTTTTTATTTTTTATATGATTTAAATATTAAAATTTAGAGTGTGTTTAATTAAACAAAAAGATCAAGCTACACGGGAGTTTTTTGATTCTGGGAGATTTTAAACAGATTTAATGGTAATTTATCTCCAAAGTATTAAGTTCATTCGCCTTCGGCTGCCTTAAACGGTCAAAGCATCTTCGACAGTGCGCGGAAGCATTTCATGTGTATTCGTGTGCGACGAATTCATTGTCATTCATAATGAACGAGCGCGACAATGAATGCAATGCTGCTCGCTGCTTGTCATTCGAACCGTCATCTTGCAGAAGTCTTCTCACGCTTCTCGTTTCGTGAGGTATTTGCGCGCGCGCGACTGAACTGACACCCCGACTTGCATGTCGAAGTAACTAGCGGAGAACTAATTAATATTCAAGGAGTTCACGTGCCCTCGCGTGCGAATTTGGCAAAACTTTTCGTCGAATTTATCGAACAGCATTACGCCCTAATTGGTGTTGCAACTTCGCGTAACTGTCACTTCCATTGCATTCTTAAAATGCATAATATATTCTGATTCATGCCTATAATTACTATTTCATAAAACTATTTAATATGGAGTGGCGTAATTGCAAACTAGTTTATTTTTAAAATATTTAACATATCATAGCGAATACGTTTAATAATATTTTTTAATTAGCATTAACAAGATCGGCAAATGCTCTTATAAAAGAGAAATTCACAAAGAAACGCGATTCGTGCACTGCTCCTATGCGACTTTTATCATATACTACGGAATGTTATTATAGCTATTGATATAGATGTTATATAATTATTTTCATTAAATTCTAATCCATGGTTACCCTTTTGCAGCAGAAAAAATAACCAGAAATGACACTAAAAATTGAATTAAAGTACCATGATAGTCCATGTTAATTTATGTTTGGTATAAAATTAGGAATTTAACCAAAAGCTACTTATTACTTACAACAAACCAACCCCACAAAAAATTTCTTGGTTGCATTTTAGATGGGGTCTCCCCATGTTAAAATATATACTGTTTGTTTTGCTTAGACATTAATAATTCTAGGCACAAACGATTATTAGTGTGTAGTAAAATATAGTTAATACTTTAAGGAACTCGGAAAAATTTCATAAAACATAAATTTTCTTTAAAAATCTAAGCGCAAGAATCATAAACAGAACTCAAAATTAAATCTGGGAATTTCTTAATTAATTTAGCAAATGCTTATACAAATGATCGATGTGAACTTCGAGTAAATTACTATATTTCAGACATAGCCATTTCTGTCATATTACATTAATTACGGGGCATTAATGCACTTGCCTGTGGACGCATTTACCAACCCCACTACAGTATATGCATTTCTGAACAAAATATAGAGATTACATTATTTTCCTCAAAACTAAATTTAATTAAAACATATTTGCAATGCGGCACATGAAGAGCGAGCAGTCGTGCGGCAATTATTCGTTAAATAACCAAATGCCTTGCAGTGTTAGTTAATTACATTTCTATGTGCGCTACATCAATTTGGCTTCACGTTGAATACTGCGGTGTTTGGTTTCTCGTTTATTTTATGTGCATACTTTCAATGTTTCACATTTTCATTTTCTTTTGTTTTAGGTAAGTCTGCAGCATATTTTCTTATTTTCTTGGCGGGCCCTAATAATTTGAGTGAGTAAATTATACCAATCAGTCATTTTTAACGTCTAGAAAGTTAATGAAAAGGTAATAAAAATGAAGGTAATTTCGATCAATAGAACAAGACAAAATTGATGATAGAGACCCCCTGAAAAATGAACGCTACTTGTTAATTTTTTACTTATGATGAATATTGGCATCTTTGCGCTTTTCTATTTGCTTTTTATCGCCTTTGGTATCGCTCATTTCTAAAGAAGGAAATGAGCGAGAAACATTACTATGGTGTGATATTCGACACATGGTTCAATACCTCATTCATTTCTCCGTAGTCCAATGGCTTGTACTCGCGCGAATGAAGTGAAACAGGACGAAGAAGTACAAGCTACGTAAGAAAACGATACAGAAAAAGAAGTAAACACGAACGACGGAGAAGTGTAGGAGATGAGGAAAATTGAACGCATGGGAAGAAGCCCGCTTGTTTGCTTCTTCTGGCTTGATTGAACGAATCGCGTTTTATTGTGTTGTGCACTCGTATCATAGGGTTGGGGGTGCGCGCGTGAGTGCAAATGCGTGCGAATGAGTTATTAGTCTTTGCTTTCTCATCGAGGGAAGAGTGTTCTTCTCGCAGCAAGCGGGAAAATAAAGAATCTCTTCCAATATAGGCCCATTTAGTTCTATTGGTGTTGAGACCTTTTGTTGCATCTTTTTGATTAACTATCGCTTGGATATAAAGAAAATCCATTAGATTTTTTAGAAGAACAAAAACCCTATATAATGGGACAAAGAAAAATACTTAATAGCAAGTTTAATTTAGTTGAGTAAATATACCAAGTAGAATTTAGTAAACCTGAGAGGAGAAATTGTTCATGTAGTACACGTGAAACATTTTAAGACGTCAGGTAACTTAGTTAATGAAGACAGGAGTGCAAGTGTTGCGGGTATTGTCATGGGGGTTGTTATTCCAAACTTGGGTGCCGGACATTTTACCGCCCCTTGTTGCTGCCGCCGCCGTATGTTTATTAGGAAGTAGCCTTCGGTAGTATCCTTAATTTCCTACAGGTAACGGTTATAGGCGAACATTAGCATGTCTATCTTCTAATTTCCGCGCGCAGGAGATGGCAAGTCATAACAATATGGCTACTCTAATTAGACGACTTTACTTTTAATAGTTTTTCAAACATAAAATTAGGAAATTTCATCGTAAATGTGTGTAAAAGAAAATCATATTAATGTAAGGCACAAGTACTTTTATGAGATTTTCCCTGCTATCATTCAACATCCATAAAAATGAGTAAAATGCGTAAGGAATCATAGCGTAAAGCACTTATAAAAATGATGAAAGACCGAAAAAGATCCCTAAGAAAATGGCAAGATGAACATTGCAACTGTGGACCAACCAAGAAGTGAACGAACGAGAACGAAAGTTTCATGCAATTCAGCACGTTGCCCTTTTTTCCTTTTTTACTTGGCATTTTATTCTTGTCCAACTCCAGGGTTGCGGCATTGGTTTTGTTCTTTTTTACGCGTCCCTGTCTGATGGTATGAAATTCTAAGCCTTGAATCCAAGATGTTGGATCGGATGTCCATGTCCATTTTTATTTATAGCCACTTTCATCAATTTTATTGCAGTCCACGTGCTGCACTGCCCTCCTTGGAAAACTTTCTCTTTCGAAGGACTTCCCCTTTTTGTATTTAGCCAGGAAGTTTGCGTGCCGGTCGAAATAGTCACTGTTTGAAATTTATTGTCATCAACATTTTCGGGAAGGTGACCAACGCGTTTCCTGTTCAGTCTGCTGTTTGCAATCATTTCAGGGGGCGAGTGATTTATATTGCTTTAATTAGGTTGTCAACTTATCTTTTGGTTCATATTAATGACAAAATTAAGGAATAGGGAGTGATTTATTTTCTTTGAATTTGTGAAGTTTTATTGCTTCCCTTGAGAACGAAATTAATGAAAAAGATATTGCAAGTAATTAAAAGCAAATGAATTAATGATAAAAGAAAATGACTTGGCAAAGAAGCCAATGATAAATACCACAAATTATTTTTAGTCCTTAAGAGCGTTGTCATTACAAACCGCAAGAGAGAATGTGAAATGCTGATTTTTGGTTCTTTCAAAGGACGACTTCTTTTGGTATCTTTCTGCATACTTAAAGACTATCCACCTTTGCCCTCATTTGCAAGTCCACGTTCGCGAAGCGCATGAATATCATCCTTTTTAGTTCTTTGGTGAACGAACGCATATTCAAGGAAAGATAAAAAGGTACCTTGAGGTGTATATCACCGACGCGCATATAAATTCCGCTTGAATAACGGCTGCATATTTCTCACAGACGACCTGAATGTGCATTGATGCTAAATGGGGAATACTAGACTTTGCCTTTTTTGAATATTTATCTTTCCTGCGCAATTCTTCAGTACGATAACAAAGCCAAAAGTTGAAAGTACAATACGCGTAGGAAACAAGGGGTTGTCAATTTGAAATGTAGGTTAGCCTAAAACAAAAATGCAGAAAAATGATTTCGCACAAAAAGCAAGACACAATGGGTAAAAATGAAAAATGAAAACTCGAGGGAAATTAGAACATCATACAGGATTTTCCATGCGGAGTTTCGTGGAAATCGTATGTGTTGGAAATCACACACAAAAAATAACAATGACTATGCTTTTCGAGTGCGTGGAATTGTGAAACTACATATTTGGGTCACTGCATAATGCGCTCATTAAGATAAGCACTACAATAGTTCGCCAACAGCAAACTGGTACAATTTGTGCTACAGCACGAATAAAATGTCGGAAGCAAGAAAACGAAGCAGAGTAAGGAAACTCATTGCGCTCGTCGAATACAAATAGCAAACAAAAGATGTGATGCTGATGGAAAATGGAATAGCACATCGTATTTCTGTTTAAGTACAACTATGCCAAACTTGGCTGGAGGAAAAAGATGCCAACGAATGGACGAAGGAGGAGAAAACTACTCGAATCGAAAAAGGACATTCATCTAGAAGCTCTCCACACTTTTGTAAAACTAGACAGAAGGAAGCAACAAGAAAGCGGCAAACTTTTCCGATTCATAAAACTTTTTAGGCGAACACTACTTATTAATGTCAAGTGCAAATATCAAAATCACATTACCGCAGAAAATCGCAAATGCGAAAATAAATGCCCTAGAAGAAAAATGAAAAGTTGAAATATTACGTCGCAAGAAGGGTGTAATTACACTCATTAGTCTTAATTATGATATTTTCCATTCGGTAGTGCTCGTTATGCAGCATTATGCAGCGCAACATTAAGAATTGCTTGGCAAAATTATTCTGAGGAGCATTTTGTGCTGCCGCTGCTTGCATTAAGCCGACTGGAAAAGTGGAAAAGTTGCAGCGAGTTGAAGAAAATGGAAGCGCGCTCACAACGTGACGAATGACCGGGTCGTTACTTGCATACTTATAACGCCGAGCAGTGAGGGGTTGAGGGGTGGATGACATAGATCCAAAGGGTTTGGGGGGTGACTCGCGTTCTTAATTTCCTGAAATGTATGTCATTTGCATGCAACACGCATGATTCACAAAGGAGTTTTGTTTTGTTTCCCTTACAACTGAAAAAAGAAAATTAAAAATTACAACGCGTGTAATTTCCCTTTGATTAAATATTTAGGTTTATTCTCAGCCCCGGAAAAATAGAAATACGAAAACGAAATTTGGGCTTATGCAATAATAGAATAGGAAATTTACATCATTGGACTAGGGTTTATATTGAATTCATGTTTTTCCGTTTCCGGTTCGTTTATTTCTCTTGTTTTTTCACGTTTGCGTGGGCGGTCGAATATGGACGATCGTTGTTTATATTCCTGCGCAACGATGCATGTCAAAAAACGGGAAATCGAGGTGGTTTACGAATGGATTTGCCATGGACGTTGGAAAATGATTTACGAAGTTCGCATGTGTGCCACGCATAAAAAGCACGGTGAGTGCTAATATAATTCCGGGTAATGACCAAAAATCTGTATTTGATCTGGGTAGAAAAATAAAAACCGAAGTAAACACAATAAACCGAATTTCTTTAGATCAACTCAAAGGAATTCTGAGAATATAAATCTTCCGGATCGAGCTGAAATAATAAACAACTTTACTATTTGAGATTTTCCTGATTTATTAAGAAGCGGAATAATATGAAGATATAAATCGTATTGACGATTGCAATCAGCGAAACATTTGAACAGCAGAAATCAAGAAAGGGTCGAATTTCGGGTTCGTGCTTTTCATGCTTCCATGATCAACAACTGGATAGTTTTAGTATACGCTTTGTGCCCTTCTGTTTCGTGCCCACAGCGCGCTTGCGGCCGTGATATAAACGTATCGCGTGTACGAAATACCGGTCGAAATTGTGGTTAAAAGCAAGTTATTCAACTCGTTGAGCGCGCGCACATCGCAAACTTGAACACTCGAGCAACAATGCACCTCCAACCCTCTCACGAATTGTCGAATTGCATGATGCTTATATATTTCATTGCACCAGCATTAGTTCTCCAACGTACTCCTCGAAGGCAAAATACGTTTTGCATACCATTTCGCATCGTGATGCATGGACGTGTCAGCCTCAAAATCATAAGCAAATGAACACCACAACTGGGCAAATTTATGAGCAAATTGTACGGTTTTGCACGCCTTTCGCATCCATCCATTGAATGAGAAATGGAGCGCACGCATAAATCACATTGTTTTGTGCATCTGCGAATTCCCTAAGAAGGGGGCGGCGGGTGTCACTCGTTAGGATACATACAGCAAGAGGGATAAAAGCAAAATGATGCGCACCAATGATGATTGCAGCGAATGCAAAGCACAATAAGAGAAAATAAGTCTAAGGAGTTGATTTGTAGAAATTACCATTTCATGAGGAAATCAAGGATGATTTGCAAAAGGATGAAATGAATTCAATTTCCTTCAAACGCATGCGAGATGCAGCGACTTGATTTCTCAAACATTCGTCGAGCGCGTCGAAAAGAAGCGTCCGCCGAGGACGATTGCCAACAATGCGCGAACAGGACGACGGAAGTTCGTAATAAGTCAAAATTGCATTACGTGCAATTGCTATCAATTTAAATGCGGAATGCGTCTCGGGTGCATCTTGGAGGCAACATCTGGAAAATCAACATCGTGCAGCGCACAAAAGTTCTTCAGAACGTCCAACAATTTTCCCATTTTCTTTTTCTACATAGATCTTCATCCGTTCTTCGTCAACTTCTATTTTGTTTTTGCACATATATTTTTTCATTTTTCCTAGGGTTTCGCAGTTCGCGCTGTGAGAAAATCTGGGTTATGTCAATACGGATGGCATTTTCAATTGGATTGCTTTTTGCACGGTTAAATTGCAATTGCATAGTTTTTCCTCATGGATATCACGCGCGCACTATACCCCGATTGATTTTCAACTATCCCACCGCAGAAAATCTAATAAACGTTGGCGCGAGGAAAAAGTGCAGCTGCACGGAGAATAAAAACCGAACGCTTAGATGAAGCTGAATGTCTTGCGGAAAACTGGGAAAACGACAATATCATTGCTTGCGCGTACAGTGAAGAAATTGAGGGAAATGGCTGCAACAATTGCACCGCTTATACACTCCCTCGATGGATGTGCTCATGTTGATGGCGGGGATGCTGCGAGCGTTTACAAGGATTTAATAGAATAAAATGGGATCACGATTTTAGCGATGCGCTTTTTTCTGCATTCAGTCGACTGAAAACCACACTGCAATTTCAGTTTGCTATCGTGCGCATTATGCCTTACTCAGAGTATATTTTTCTGCTCTTCCATTGTGCCTCTTATACTTTGCTTCAAGTGATGCACCAAACAAGATGAGAATTTCTCTTTAAAAATTGAGAGCAAACATTGCAGTATACTATTTGTTTCTTAAGCTGCTTTATTCTTAATGCTGAAATTGCGATTTTAAACTTAATAGGATTTTGACGATGCAAGACTAGTCTTGGATTTTTTGCTTGTTAGATTTACGAATTCTATATGTAAAAGGGTAATAAACAATTTACACCGCACAATTTTTGCAGCAGCGACTGGAATATTAAAGTGTCCTCGAATTTTAATATTTTTCTTGCAAATAAAACAGCGCGTTAAGATTTAGCGTCGTCGCCGCATTCATTGAAGCGTTGGCAGTTAAGCCGGATCAACTTTAAGCCAACATCCAACCGAAATGCGCGTAATGAAAGGGTTCGTTCTTCTGCCTCCTTTTGCTCTTCTTCTCCGTACTGTGTGAATACGCAATGCTGTGTGCCGTTGTCACTGCTATTGCATGCGGGGGTGGCACGAGTGCTGAATGGCTCAGTCTGTTTGGATATCCGCGTTTATCCGTCATCCCTCACGCTGAAACCAACCAAACTATACGCCAGCCGGTCTGACAGGACGCGTCAGGATGTGGCTGCTGCACGGATATGTATTTATACATCATCTGCATTTTGCATACATTATGCAATACATTGCGCTTGTTCCTGGATGCATTCAGGGAGCTTGTTATCCTTAAATTTTTGTTTCGCAATACATGCTTTATCATTTATTCAAATAGTAGAAATTGTCATAAAAAATATGCCAGACACATGTATTTTCTTTTAGGGTATAATCATTCATGAGCTCTAAAAATATTTTAAGAGTAGATTTACTCTAAAATATAAAGTGAAATAATGCAATGGCACACACCATAAATTATCGTAATGAACAAGAGCATTTTATCGGCTTATGCATTATGAAGTTTTACGGGGTGTTTTCACAAACCGGAAGTATGCAAATTTGAAATGATTAAAATTCATATTCGTATTTCTGCACTTTATAGCCATGCGTTGTAATGAAGTTTGTTGTGGGCTTCTATAAAAGTTGCATTAAGGTTATCGCTCACGTTATACGTACGTAATAAAGTTGTGCGAAGGTGGAGTATGTGCCAGAGGACAAAACGACAACGTTAGCAAGTCAACGGCAAACACGCGCAAGATGCGCGATAATCTAATGCACCTTGTATTATTATGCGAACCGTGTGGATGCGCTGCGCGTCGCCGGCTACACATTTATTTATATTTACGTTGTTATACAATACTCGCGAACAACGTGAGCGGGTATAAATTCAGCCGTTGTTTGTATTTCAGGCGCGCGACGCAGTCCACCACTTTACACTCTTTCAGTTTTCTTGCAATTTTTCCGGTGAATATGCTCGCTGCCAGTGAAAGCATCCCGCGCGTTCGTATTGCGGTGGTGTCATGCTTCACGCTTCATGAATACTTTAAAAAACGCGCCGCGACGCCACGAGTTTATTATAAACGCGTTTGTAAACTGAATACTTCACAACGTAGGCGCAAAAAAATATGACGCGAAACAACAAAATGCGTGGTGTGCTCAAAACAGGCAAACCTTGCGTGACATGAATATTAACATGTGCGCAGGATGAGGATTAAAGACTAAAATTGCAATACATTTTTTGTTTTGGTAGCATTCAAATAAATTCAAATAATAAAGTGCAAAAGTTAAATTTTATTCGATTAAAAAATTTGAAATCTGGAAGAAGCATCATACGAAGGATAATAAATCTAGAAAAAGGATGATATTATTTAGATATAGAAAATGTTTTAGATAAAACTAAAATTTAATCTAGACAAATTCTTTTTCAAAATGTTAAATTTTATTCTATTAATAAATATCGAAAGAAAAAAGAATGTACAGGATAACAATTCTAGAAACAGGATAATAAAAAGATAATATAGATATAGAATATGTTTTAGATAAAGCTAATAAGAGGAATTAGGAAGATTTTATATTAAAATTTAATCCTGATTCGGGGTAAACAAATTAGGTTAGAAATTCAACGAGGTGAATCCTATTGCTTTAAACTCGATTCGATTGAATGGCTATCGTATGTGCGAATGAGGACGCGCTCGTAAATTGCATTTAAGGACGTTCAGCCACCCATGCCAAGAGGTTTCTTCATTCGATTGGAGCGAACCTTCTGATGAAATCCGCTCCTGTGAAGCAAACACTGATAACGTGTTTACGACCGGCCCCGTAACCAGTCAATATGTTTTGCTTTTCACTGAAAATCATTCAAAACATATTAATAATCCTTCCTGCACCAAAAGAAAACGTATAAATTGCGGGTTTTAATGGAAGTTTAATATAATTTTAATGGAAACTCAATCAAGAGTACAAATACAACAAATGTGTCCATTGCACGTTCGAACGAACATCGAACACATTATTGCGTTACACGTGGTTTTGCATTTCGTTTCGTTTCATCGCATCTCGCAGATCGATTACACATTCGAGGTCCGTACGTCCACGTAGCCAGCTCACGTCCACGTAGCAATTGCATTTTGTTTAATGCGCCGCACTTGCATTTTCCATTAACTCTGCACGTCGTGTGGGTGGGTATTCCATGATCGTACAATGTAGTAGCACGTTTGCAAAGTGATGAAAATAATTAAATCGATTTCGCGTTTCGACGTTTACATTGCCGTCGTTGGTACCTTGTTACGAGTTTTCGATTTGTTCCTAGTGCAAACACACAATTCAGAGTTAGATTATTATAGAGTTGATAAAATAATTTTAAATTTTAATTATACTTCCAATTTCCAGAGATAATATTTAAAATGCATCATAATCCGAGCAATGAAAAAATAATTAAATAAACAGCATATGAATATTATGTGACATTTATAGCCATTGGGTTTTAATAAATATAAATGCACAAAATATTTGCCACTAAAATTTAGAAATACCTAGTAAATACGAGACACGTTGTTTATGTCGCCGCTTGTACGTTTATCGCAATTTGTTGCAGTGTAAACTATATCACTGCCGCCCCCCGTCGGCGCGTGCTCTATCTGCGCTTCACTTTAATGCTCAACCAACAAACGAAATGTGCATTTTATGACAATTTTATTATAGGTGCTTCGTATTTAAATTTGTCACAAACAAAAACGAAAAATATGCGTCGACATGCCTTTTTTATCAGTTCGTCCTTATTGCGTCGCTGCACTGAATTTAAAATGATACAAAGACAACTTACGGTTGAACGTTTACGTTGAACGCGTTGAACAAAATCGATACGCAGCGCCCTGTTTTTCCACACGCTGTGTGCTTGAAGATGTATGCGGCCTCCGGTGTCAGTTAAGTTATAGGAATCGAAGAGGAATTGCCTCCCCCGTTTCCGAGGGATGCATCCCCTTCATCAACGACAAGGACTACAGCGCGTTTTCGTCTGGCGCACGCTGACGAAATGCATTAGCGCGGAATTCCATTTTCCCGATTGACATTCCGATCTGTCACCGAAAGACGACTAAGACTTCACTTTGCCGGCGAAGTGGATAAGTTGATAATAATCCACGATAATAATTTCTGTCGCCGATGCGATTTTCTTCATAAATTGCGCATTTTATTTGCTTCGTAGAATGAGCACGATGACGAAGAAGACGCTCTCGCGTAATTAGATTGATGACAAACAGTGTGCTAATGAGTTCCTCATGCTTTTAATTAGTTTCCTGGCGTAGGACGCGCGCCGATGAACGATAAGACGCGACGTGACACGACGCAAGGACAACGCGCAGCGGGTGAAATATTGCCAAGAGAGAAAATGAGTTTACATGATAAACAAAACAGTTTAAAACCTCGAGAAAGGCAGTAAAAGAAGCAACACGCTGACATTAACAGGAAAACTTGATAAACATTATCAATATGTCGTTTACTTATTATGATAAATGATTAGGATGCAGCAGCAAGCAAGGACATAACTAAATGTCAGATGAAAATTAATTTTCATAAACAACACGCGATCGTACATGCTGGATAATACCATTAGTTGAACAACTATTGATTATTTTTCAATGGATTTGCAATGGCCGAGCTTGTCGAGCGCAACGAAACGCAACAACAATTTGGACGTCGAGTGGTGCACTCAATCGCGTTGAGGGCGCATTCACATACGTGTCTCGCACGCTCAGGGGTTGATGAATTTAGCGTGTCGTTGTGTATGTGGTTCTCTCTACCTAAAGGGCATAAGTGCCAACATTAACCTGCCACATTTGATTGCATTGCATTGACCACTTAATTAAATGAACAACACTGTGCTGGATTACAATGCCATTTGCTGAATTCGCGCGGCCATTATGTTGTGAAGAGTTGCAGGACAGGATAACATCAACCCAACACTATTGGAATTGAAATTAATTTCGGGTAATAATTGGTCATTTAGGGTAGATTAAAGCAACAAATTAATTATACCGTATGCGAGGTCAGTTGAAGTGTGAACATATTTTGATTTCTTGTGCAATCTTGAATTTCAATGAAGTCTGACATGTGTTTCAACTGATAGTGTACTTGTTCCCTGTCAGGGATTGCGTTTGCAAACAACTTCAGAGTAATAAATAAGCACGTGAAAACTTTTTAATGCCCGTGTAACGCGCAACGTGCGTGCTAATTGCATCCAGGGATTAATCCGACGCGTAATATAATACAACACGAAATATAAATTAAAAGTTTGCAAATCCAACCGACATCGGTTTCACACATTCATTCGACCAGTGTTTGTATTCTCGTTTGCTCTTGCGTTTACGTTACGTGCCAGTAATACAATTACGGATTGAACACGAGTGAACAGGACTAAAATCAGAGATCAGATTAAACCTATGCGGTCAGACTGGTCAGCCAGAGAAGGAAATTCAATAAAATAACTTTACTCATTCCTGTACGAAATGAACGAACTGGCAGTAAAGTAATACAAGGAAATAATTTTTGGAGCTTACATCTGGAGCAAATAACCCTTAAGACCAAGAAGTGACCCTTCTGCGAATTGAAATTTACTGCTTACTTACTTACTTATTACCTAAAGACCGAAACAGCCAGCATTAACCATAAATAACCCACAAAGAAATACCGAATTCTTTCTCATTTAACCAAAAGACTGCTGAGCAGCTATTCAATTATTTTCTGGCATGGAATTTGTCTGGTCAGCGTTTTTCCTCTAATGGAAAATCGTATTAAATTTTAATAAGAGGAAGCCTGATAAAGTTGGTCGTGAACGGGAAAAAATGACACCAACTTTTCAGTTGGCTGGTTGGTTTGGTGTAAGAACGAGGAAAAGCTGCGAACACTTTGTCTGAGCTCTTTCTAAGCTTTTCCGAGTTTCACCGTGTGCGTGTGTGTATGCGCACCAGCTGCATGTGAAGTTTGAATGCATTTTCGTCATGTTCAGCGCGCCCGAGCACAATCTATGTCGTTACCGGAGATTAGCTCCGCCAGTTTTCCATAGATATTCATGTGGCTCGAACAGAAACGAGGGAAACCAACGCAGTTTTTACACTGCCATTGCGCCGCACCATATAGACATTCAGTTAACGTACAATATTTTTATGTGCTTTTGGGGAAAAGCGTGCAATCTTCATGCGATGATCAAATGTATTCCTGCATTTTTCCTCGCACACGGCCATTGTGCATTCAGCGTTGAACATTGAACAAGTGCATTTTCCGTCCAACAGCAGCGATGCGCTATTAGCAACAAAATACTCGACGAACGGAAAAGAGGTGGACGAGGGAAAATGCTTATTCATTGCTTCACTGCAACGAGCTTCGGTTTTTAGGGATCGAAGTTATCCTTGCTCATTAGTTTCCACTCCCTTCGTGTCCAGCATGCATCCCGATGGGGTTTCCACTAAATATATCTTTGTGCGTCGTGCATAGTCTACGAGTAGACGTTTAGTGAACGCAGGAAACAGGAAGAGTGGTGCCCAGCTGGTCAAGCCCCATAATTCTATGTTCAGGGGAGACTTTATCCACGCGACCACACACTAGGGGGTGTCTTGTAATTATTGCATCGCAACTCTTTGACTTTGTTTCTGTTTTCCAACTTTCCCCACTGCATTTGCACGTTTTGAATGCTGACGATTGCCTTTGCTAGGATAATTCAACTAAATGTAATTGGCTTCATTCCCACTACAGGGCGTTTCCGCGTGTACGAAAAGGCGAAGAGGAAAGCAATTAGGTATTCAATTAAAATTTTTTGCGCACTACATTCAATCACGATAAGAATTTTAATTCCGTTGGTGCTGCTGTTACTACTGCTGCTCTGTAATTAAATCCACGCACACAACCTGCCCGAGTGCAGAGCTTGTTTGCCCATTGTTAATTAATTATTAACGCTAATTGCCTTTCAGTCTTCGGCGGCTGCAGCGGCGTGCTTCAGTTTTCAGTCTGGCCGCGGTCTTGAAGTTTGCTTTACATTTTTTGTTGCCAGCGCACAATCTTTGCCCGCGGCAAACAATTCAGTGCAACGGACGTTGCTGCAACTGATGGCGATAACTAGCAGGACGTGGTCTCCCGGCGAAATTGCACATTGCTAGCAATTTCAGACACTCTTTGACGTTATATGAAAATTAATAAATGCACGCAATTAAACCGCAAACGACTCAGACTTGTAGACACAGCCGCTGTTGGCATTGTTCGTGTCTCTCTTCGGCGCGGATTGGATAAGGATAGTGCTCATCACGGCTTTTCGTCTTTACGTGCAGAAAAACGAATATTAATGCAGCTCGTGTGCTTTGTTTCTGCAATCTAATGGTGCGCAATATGCAAGGGAAGCTGACTGCGCTTAAGACGGGCTCGTAGCAAACCGAGGCGCATTAATAAACGGCCGGGGAAACTTATGCAATGGAAACCAGCTCGTAATTAAGATGCAATTTAATTTTATCGCGCCCAGACCACAATAGCTCCGCGCGGAACGCGTGAAGCCGTTACCAATGTCAAACGCATGCTTGCAGCCATGCGATATTTTCCAGATACAATGTTGTATGATTTATGACTCACCCAAACAATGCGAAAAGCACGCATAATGCATAAAGTCATTACGATAATCAATACCAATGACTCGTCGCTTTTCTTCTTTTTTCCTGCTTCATTTTCCGTCCTCGGTCGTAGTGAATCAGCGGGCCTGAGCGCATTAACGAAGAACATTTGTATTACTACATTTTTGCTCAATCTAACCAACGCTGTCTTAATGTAATAACAAGTCGGGCTGATTCGAGGAGTGCTCTTTCAGGCGTTATCAATTCAATTTTATCGTGCTAACCCACACCCCACCAATTTCGCGAAATACTCGAGTGGTGGAAATTTGCTATTACTAATATCGCACGCCAAGGTATTGCGTACGCATCGTAAATTTGGTAATATATTTTAAAACCCCCCAAGGCTTCTTATTAAATGCATCACGGTGTATGAAGACCCCTCAAGGCTGACTGGTTTCACATAGCTTTGCAAGAAATTCATACAAATACATGCAAGGAGACATCATCATTGCGGGGGTGGAGAACTTTCTTGTCAGCGGCATATTTCTCTAAGACTTTGTCACATCCAGACATGGATGACAATGCCGACACCCTAAGTCGTATAAAACTTGTCAGGGAACGCACCCGAACGCAGAGTATACGCATAATATCTTCACGCACTGTGGTTTCGGGAACATCAGCGTAAAAATGGAATTGGAAGTTGAAGAATTTTGAAGAAATTCGTTTGTTTACGAAATTCGTTTGTTAAACTTTTGTTAAGAAGCACTCAACGAGCATAAAAGTATGAGTGTTAACAAAATTTTAAGTACTTAAATTTCAAAATGTGTTACAAGAATAATTTTTGTTGTTTGCTATCACAAACTTGAGAAATGCATGTTTTTAGTACGCCATAAAAGGATATATTAAAGCTTTAGGATGTAACTTGAAATTTGAAATTTTCCACCACGCTACCCGATATTAGAAAGGGGGAAGAAAATGGTCTTTTGGAAAATATGGTTATGTGCGTTGATATAGACAATTTAGGAACAAGGGTGCACACATCCTGATGGAAGGGCGCTCGTACTATTTCTTGCGCTACACACATCATTCCAGGATCGCGTGGTTGACAAGCACAAGGTACAAGCAAGTGCTTTGCGGTATTCGCGGCCGCATACTCTATCTTAATGAAACACGCGCCGGTCTGGCTTTGACTGCAAAACGTTTTAATTATACGATGATATCCACACAATGCGAGAGTGAAATTGGAAACGGTTTTTTGCTTATTAAACGGGCGTTAAACATTACACCTGGTGCACTGCGGCAAACAAATAGGCGCTCATTTTTATTCCTTGATTAATGATCTTCATATTTCAAGCGCCTGTTTGTGTTTTGCATGAGTGCGCCAGCGATATTAAAGACCACGTAAAATATTTGCGCAGAATTTTGCAAATCAGAAATTCCATTTGAGTGCAGCCAGTTTTTATTACGTATAAAGTTACAGGAGCGCATGTGGTGCACTTTCTTCTTGCAGGAACGCCAAATGCAATCCGTTGCCACCGCCACCGCCGTTGCCGCCGTCAGGGTTTCTCTCGTTCGTATTATTGCATTATGTATTCGCATTCGCAGTCGCTTTCGTATTTTATTAGCGCGTATTACAGTGTTTGTTGTTTCGCATTCGTTTACTACGCTTTTCCTACGTTTGTTACTGTCTAGTAAAATACAACTTCCGGTGCGGTATCCTGCACGCTGCGGTTCGTGTAAAACATGCAAAACATCAAACGTACTATTTGCATTTTGCACATGCCTGAAGTTTCAGTATCAACAAATCAATACAAAACTGAACAATACACAATGCGTATTTATATTTCAAATTTAATAACGCCGCTGCGAGGTTTAATAAAACTTATGAATATTTATTTTGAAAATGCGTATTCCATTATACATTTCGAAAATGCACAAAATATTGCAATCAATAATACGATATTTGACTCTGTTAAGTAAACACTGTTTTGCTTTTGATTCGTGTAATCAACATTATTAATTATTGATTCCGCAAACGCGTCGAACACGAACGCAGTCACGTGGCGGATCGTACAAAGCGATTAGGTAACCGCCCGCCCTTGGAGGCGGTAGCAGAACAATGGGATGTTAACGAACACATAGTTGTTACTCTGTAATTAGAAAGCAATCCATGAAAATAATGGAAACGTTTAATTGCTTTTCCACATGCGAGCGTATAAAATACCTACCTAATTGTTTCTTCGTGTCATCACGACATTTTTCTTTCTCTAATTACTGAATTCGCTTATCATTCCAAAAGACATCAACATGAAATAATTTACGATTTCGATTATTTATTACTTCACACATATTGCGTTTATGTCCTGAGTTATACTTTAATATGGGTACCGCGATGTGAGAAATTTATTTTCTTTGATTTCTTCGCATATCGCTTTTATTGCCAAACATTGCATCCAGATTGGCAGTGCTTTTCTTCACGGGCTCCTCGTTCTATGATCGTAAATGCCAGTTTTACTCAGCGGCATGTTGCGTGCGTTACGATTTTACGATGGCTTGCGCGCATGGATGCAATTTTTGCGCGTCTTCCGGCAGATTTTTCCACCGCTGCAGCGCGAACGCGCGTATATTTCACTCGTGAATGAATGAGCACGAAACCGAACGCAACGCTGAGGAAAAATGAGCATGAAAAAAGGCTTCACATGCGACATACTTGTGTGAAATATGATACACATAATTGCACATAAATCATCAATATGCACGTCTCTTCTGAGTTATAAACCGCCACCCGTTTCACAAATAAAAAACAGGAGAACATTGAAAAATTGGTCTTGGAATATTTGTCGCGCATAGGTGCTTTTTTATTACGTAAGTTTAATTAAGTTATAAAATTAATGTATGCACTTATGCTAGATTGAGTTACATGGAATTGCTAATGAAATACGCTCTATAAAGTTTGCATCTAATAGAAAAGTTTTGCGCACGTGTGAAACTTGGAGACGCATTCGCGAAACACAACAACGGAAACCGAATGCACAAGTAACTCATCCAATCGCGTATTACATTTATTCAGTGCACACGCGGTTCGTAAACACAACATACTGTGGTGCACGAGATTGAGGACAACTTTGTTTCGTAGTTCTATAAGTAAGTTTGGTCCGATGCTAATGGGAAGCGTCATAGCGCAACGTCATATTGACAGCAACATAGGGTGCATAAAGTTTTGCATCTTGGTGCGCTCAAACATGCATAAATTTCACTTGAGCAACACTCGATACTTAGTTTTGCACCACTTCCGCAAATCCAATTGCATCGAGTGCGGTCGCACTTTTGCCAGCAATTGAACTTTTGTAATCCTGCTGGGATTACCTGGTCTCAAGTTGCTTATGAACGACAAGTGCATCTACTTAGTTATGCACTAATCTCCCCTAAACACATCGCCCCTGCAAGACGACAGTCAGTTTATGTGAATGGAGTAAATTAAAACCCATAAAGGGGTGAAAGTCACTTAAACTTGCATTGAATTTCATACGTTTGTTTACGAGTTTCAGTCGGTGGTGCACAAGAGGGGTGGAATTGAAATTAAAAACAAACAACTTAGAAAAAAGTGAAATATAAACACTTGATGATTTCCAGAAGCTATATGATACACAGAGCAATGCGCAACTCCCGGATGAATTAATAATACACTCGTTGGAAGCAATTACTTCAATCCGAGCTGAATGCGATCAGGGCGGGAGCATCGTCCGGTGCGGCTGCAGGGATTAGCAGGAACTTCAATTAAATGCTTTTTGCTTTTTTACATAATCCAGTTTGTCACTCACATTTCCATTTCTGTGACGGGATTTTGGGGCCGCTGATGAAAACATTCTGATACTTCACTTCGTTTACTTCTTTGAATCTTTTAGGCTTAACCATTAGTCCTTCACTTTTTAAACTTCGCTTTGGATTAAACCTAAAGTACTACGTTTGCTTTAAATTAAGTAATATTCATCTTCAGTGAATGTGAAATAATTAATAATTTCCTTGATGTGAGTAATGCGTTGGGCAGAGATTGTATCACGATGGTCAATACAATTTGCTAATCCCGGGATTATATTATCACCTCGTCTAGTGCAAAACCCGATCCTTCCTCGCGCACACATTAGACGACCCGGCCCATACATGAAGTGATGGCTTGCCGCAGACACAGCTTCATTATGTTGCTGAGTATCGCACTATCAAATTAGTGCGAGCCATTCAGCCCTTGGCAGCAGCAGGGCAGCTTGAGCAAACACACTGCAGACGTATGAGGAACAAATACGGATTACCATCGAACCCGGATGAATGCACTGTCGGCGCTGGCAGCCCATTCACGATAACGAACTCGCGCTCTCCGGGAATGACATGCGACTTGGCAATCTACTACTTGGTCGGACACACCGCGAGCGTGTAATTGCAAACGATGCCAAAAACGACTTGTTGATTTAGGACCAGGGACCATTAGTGGTGGCATCATAGTTCGCATTCAGCTAATCTAACAAGCGCGAGCGTTTGAAGAAAAAGCTCACTTTACTGTGGCGAGACCACTACCACGGTTTTATTACGCCATAGCTGGAAGTCGTTTATCTTGCAGCTTTTCCGGCCTTTCTTCTACTTCTTTTGCCCTCATTTCCAAGTGGGTCCATTATGGCAATTACACGCGTGCTTCGGACCAGCAATGCGCGTCTATAAATTTTGGCCCTTTTTTCAAATGCAGAATTCTTTATCGCGCAGATGTTCGATGTGCTTTATTGTCCTGCGCTCGCCGTCAACAGACATTTTAGCGTACTATTGTTCTTGCACGTAATCAAAACGATTTGTAAAAAGTGCGCACTCGCCAATAATGAATGAACAGAAACGGAGGCAGCAACTGGTTCGCGAGAGGATATGCAGATACGCTTTCTGCTCGGATGACTTTAATTTCCTTTGTCCTTTGTTCTCAATTTTCAACAGTTTGATGATAAAAAATTCAAGAGATCACAAGCGCAAGGACAATAATGGCTGGAGGGAGGAAAGGGTGACGTTAATTGCCACTCCTGCGCGTACCCGCCACTTATATAACTTTACCCTTCGTGCCTTTTTATTACACGAGTACATACTACTCATGGGGATCACTCCATAAGCTCAACTCTTTTTTATTGCATTACATTGCATTTCAATGCAACGCGTTAATTTTGGTTGTTCGAACATGTACGCGCAAGTAACCAGGGAACTTATAAATGAAAAATTTCAAATTGTTCTTCACGCGAATATCATCATTTATCGGGTGATGGACGGCGAGCAATAGGAATAAATAAAATTGTGATGAAAATGTTCTGGATGCTTTAGCATGAACGTCAAGGAAACCCATAAATTCTGAATGCCTAGCGCGCGTTTTGCATGCAGATGCAATGTTTGAGTCAACGTGTTGCACCGACCTAACATGTCATAAAAGATCATCCATATTCTTTGCATTCGCGCCCTCGCAGAAATTCGCGTCCCAAATGTCAACTTGGGATGAAACATTGTTGCTGGTTCGCTTTGGTGACCATTTACAAGGGATCAAAATAAGGCTAAATTCAAACGTCAATCATAACTTCACCCCACCAAGAAATACTTATGATTTACAACGCTTTTCATAGAAATAATAAGAAATTGTTTATTTTATTTTACAGAAACAATTTGGAAAACCGACCTGGATTTTATGGTTGTGCATCGCGATCGGTTAGTTGTCCTGAGTTTCATGACTCCGCCGAATCCCAATGCGAGCGTGCATTTACTTCATCGGTCAAGCCCTCATGCATCATCTCTTGCGGCGAGCGCAACTGATTTTGGTCCATCAAATGTTTCGGATCTGACATCAGCTTCTGCTTTTCTTGCTCCAGATGCGAATAGCACCCCTGCATCAATTGCATTCACTCATCATGTAGTAAAAACTTTACGCGATTACATTGGCCATGAGAATCACGACAATCTGCATGTTGGTAAGTCACAAAATATCTTTTCGCAGACAGAAAAAGAAATAATTGACTTATAAAATATTCACATAGATGCTGGAATGGGTAGCTCGGTAAGCATCGAATACATGAACTTTGCCATTTCTCTTCTTGTCTACTCCGTGCGTTACCCATCGCTCTTTTGGGCAACAAATAAGTGCATGGGTCTGTTATTCTCTTTTCAATTGTTAATCAACGGTGTCCAAACGCTACTTTCGTATGCTGGAATGTCTGTTTTATATAAGGTAATATATATAGCCGAGTTGTTGTTTATAAGATTTAAATAAATTGTGTTGTACTGGTAGGTCCAAATTTTGGGTCCGTGGAAAGTTCTTCCGCTATTGAAGCACCATGTGAACTCAATTACTTCGCCTTTCGGAGGCGTCTCGCCGTTTTTGCTCAATCCACAAGTCACCCTCGCACTGTACATTTTATCGTTATTGCTCATTCTATCTTCCAGTCTGGTACTCTACTTATACGGCCACACAAGGTATTTCAATCTATCTGGGGATGCGGAATATAAAAATACATCACTCGTGCTTATTTTAGATTCACCTCGTTCTTAAACCAAGAACGTGAACGCAAAGTAATCATGTTAAAAGAATCCGGTCATTCAAAATGGAGTTATTTCACGCACTGCGCAGCACTCTGCGTTTTAGTATCAGTGGGTTTGTCTAATGCACCCTTACTTCACGATTATACGATGGTGTATCGTGGAAGCCTCGACGGAGCTATCCTTGCATGCATAATTGGAGGAATTTTGCATCTTTTTATATGGATTGTAGTATGGTTGTTCTTGACGGTTAAACAGAAGTGGATATTCAAGCTGAGAGTAACTGTGGGACGCGCAACCGTACGTAGCGCCCGATCAGTTAAACTGGTCACTGATGTCGATTTAATGGGCAATTCTTCGGAAGACCCAAGTCTTCAACCACTGCTCGTTGTTGGAAATGGTCGCACGTATAGTGTAAATGATTTATCGCCCAAAAAAGCCATAATGGGTGTTATTCAAAAAGCTACTTTAATCAAAAAACCCAAATCCGATAATGGCGACGATGATGAGGAGCAAATCTATTGGTTGCGCCCTGCTCTGGTATCCCCACAAGCGTCACCCGATGAAAGCAAACAACTGTGCTGGTTCAATAAGAAGCCAAAGCACAAAGTCACTTTTAATGAAAACACCAGTACGTCTAACAATCGGTAACTATTCGTAACTTCTTCTTATTTGGTGTTTGGTGTCTGTGTCTGTAGTTGTAGGCTTAAGCATGTGGTGCTTCTGTAACTAACTTTATATTACGTAGATATTAACATGTTATGCATAAAAGTTGAAGACATTTCTATTTATTTGAATGGATTCTCTTTATTTTAAGTAAAACTGGAGCAAGACGACGGGTACCAGGAATGGAAATCGATGATGGTGACTATGCCACGTTGAGGGAGGTCCCACAAGCAACATCTAGTCAACAATCCGATGATAATATCAGCGAGGAAGGAAAGGTAAGCTATATTGTTCTGTAAACTTTCATTTCATCATTTAACTCCAAGTACTAACAAGTTAATTGCCATAATTACGAGTATCACGTAGACTTGTTAGTTCTTCATCCATTATCATGCCATCATATCGTCATCGTTATTCTCAAACCAATTAGCTTTTATTTTTGCTCATAAATTCGATGTAGCTTTTAGCTTGCGTTCACGATGAACACGTGACTTATGCTAGCACTAGTCAGGACTTAGTGCCGCCTGTAGATTATGAAGATCCAAGTCCTCTACTAACACCTGAACCGTTAGACAAAGTGGAGCATCATCGGCAAACGCATCAGACGCCCATTTCGGTTTTGGTGCACAATCATAATAACCAGGTTTGTGCTACTAATCATCTTACTTGGCTTGCATTGCTTAACTCATCAATCAATCATCACAAATCATTCTTTTTCTATAATTTACAACGGTTTGCTTAAGAAGTAAGTGTATTTCAGACAGCCCCAAGCGGTTTAACTCCGCGATGTCTACGACGGGCTGATTCTGGAATGCCCCATGAAGAGTTAACACCACGCTCTGATTCCATCAGTACGGAATGCTCACAATCACCACCGGATCCACCAGGCAGCAACCACAGTGAAACATCAAGTGGTATTCATTCAAATGAAAGTTCGGAGCATCCTCCAACTACCTTTCCGTGCTCACCACCGCCACCTCCCCCGGTTACCAATCAACATGCACGACGAGCTACAAGCGTTGCTGACTTACAGCAACCCATGAAGGAAGAAGTGCAGTGGAAATCTTGTTCCCTGCAACGTAACATGGCACCACCAACCAGTACCAGCTTTAATCAATTTACAACATCTCCCAGTACTAATTCCGTTTATGGTTATGCCAATAATTACGTAAACGCAAACGAAATTGACCATAATGTTATTCTGGAAAATCCAAATGATGAAACGGTTGTCATACGACGAAAGACACCACGACCTAAAACCGCAGATGTGTCTCAAACACCTGTTATCAAGGAGGAGCCCTTTGGTCGGGCTACCAACATGAGAATGACGTCTTTTACAGATGACTTGAAGAACATCCAAGCGTCTTCAGCCACACTGCCACATTATCCCACCCAACCAGTTCCTACAACCACCAACTACCCGCATTGCTCAACAATGCCATTGCCGCAACACACCTCTAACACTATTCCCACCAATTTGGGGGCAGGCAACAGTTGCAACGTATATCCGCGACAACATACAACAATCCCAACACATCATAACGGTGTGCGATTGTATAATGGCAGCGTGCACAATCAAAACGTGCAGAATCCTTACATCAAACGGTTACAATGCCAAAACGGCGCTAACATTCGGTACAACCCAACCAATGAACCGATCTATACGGGTATAAATCGAACAACGGGGGAACTCTATCATTATAACTCCTAAATAAATTTACATCGGCTTAGCGCAATTTCAATTTAACTGAATTTTATTGCAAGACATTTAATTGCAATAGACCTACCCCATTCTATGTTCCCTCGATATTTTTGTATATATAGACTTAATACTCAGTTGGATGGTGGCCATGTGTTAAAAATGCATAGGAGAAGGACATTTGTAAATAATATATAGGTAAAGAAAAGTTAGGAGGAAAATTAAATGCACGTTGACGGCTTTTTACCCCATTTAAGATTTAATTTTCAATGCCGTTCTCATGAATTTTTATGGTTTAAGTTTTACCATGCCAAAGATGATATTTTTTTGCTAGCTTTAACATTCCAAATGAAGAACATATACGAGTGCTAATTAGCAACCGACAAATTGATGTTTAGAAATAATTAACGTTGATCTTCAATATAATTGAAGTACAATATAGCGGAATAAATCTCATCATACATCTCATCATCTCATTTCAATTCGTAATATAATAATATTACTAAATAATTAATATAATAATGGTAAATTAATTAAGCAACCGTTTCTTACATTTCATAGTTCATATCAGAATTGATCATCATCATCCCACGTCGCATTTTATATAGATATTCGGTATGAACAATAATCAATACTAACATGGTATACCAGAAACAATAATTACTATCAAGGATCACGATTTGTAATTAGATGAAAGGATATTGTAGCTTTTGTACCGCGGAACAATTTTTAACAAAACTAAAAGAGATGAATTTAAATTGTAGTTTGAATTATAATTAGCAAGACAACAATAATTATATAGCTAAAAGAAAAAGAGAAAATGTCTAAAGCACTATTTATGGATATATCAAAACGCGCATGATGTGTCTATTGCTTTCCATTTGATTAATATCAATACGAATTTGGCATATCGGCAAAATATATTTTCACAATAACGACAAATTTATTTTTACCTAGCAATAGAATGCTAAAATTGAAAATATAGAAAAAATTATATCTATAAATGTAGCTTTTTTCAAAAATCAATCATCAAAACTTATTTTCCTAGTTTTATTATTGCGCAACTAAATGTCTACAGTAAATATCTCTAACTAGCCATCATGATATGCATATAATCGATATATTTCTGTAATCACTGAATGACTGAAGAATTTTGACGTAAAGAAATCAATTGATCTCCCCTTTTCGATAAACATGCATAATATACATAATTGTTTAATACTATTATAACGAAAATACGAACCACAACAGTGGTATGAAAAGCAAGTCTACTCTATAGTGAATATAAGTATATACATTAACTTCTACGGATGATATAAATATCATGAATGTTTTTTGATAAGTTACTTTCTTTTTATAAGACATATACATAATCTATATAATAGTATAAATACGATGTAATTAATTCTTTGAAGATGTGTTCAACATTCACCATAAACAAGCGAAAGGAAAAAAAATTTAGGAAAATATTGTTGTGAGTCTTTATTTGAAGTATAAGTACTTTTACGTTGTAAAAATGACAAGTATTTATTTCTAGTTTATTTTACATATAATTCTTTTTATAAATATATTTATAGATTTTTGTTGTAAAATAAATTAATTAAGAAAGTATTTATGATATTTGCTTACATCTAACGCTCTTGACGTCGCAAACATAATGGTTTAATAGTGCAGCGTACGCCGCCTAATCGAAAATACTAGGTTTATGTCCCAGCCCAGTCAAATTTTCATGTACTAAATTATAACGTAACACATATATAAATGAAGTTCATAAAAATATGTTCAATAGCCTGGTTAATCGGTGCAAGTCTTGAATCGAGTTTCAAATTAGGAAGACCAAGTTCTAAATCTTGTAATTTATGAATTTCTCTCTAACACCAATTTTAACATTCATAACATCCTAGTTTCGTTAGTATAGTCACTACACTTGACTCTAGTGTTGGTATAGTACGTTAGGGTCGAATCCACACTGGGACAAATTCCAAGTTATAAAGTTGAATGTGTAGCATATATGCCCTCTAAAAATCTAACTCAACAATAACTTCCGCCTAGTCGGTATAGTGCTCGCGTTTGGATTGGGAGCCTCTGGTTCGATCGTTGGGTAGCAACTCGAAGTTCTGTTTTATACTCCAGCCTGGAAATCGACTACAGCCTTCTATTCAATCATTTTTAAAAAATGGCGGCCACTGTAGGGACTTGAACCAGGGACACCTGGTTCACCGTTTGGATAGAGTTCTACCTCTAAACCACTTCCCACTTGCGGAGTGGGAATATGCATCACTCACACAGTTTTAATAAATTAGAAACCACTTACCTATTTAGAAATCTACTCCTGCTGTACTGGGTTTATCTGTGATTTATTAATTCGTTTAGCAATCAGTACATTAAATGGAATTTATTTAAATATGTATAATATAATTTCAATATATTTATTTCTATTAGATTTAAATTAATTAATATATTCTTATTCACTTCGAGAAATAATTATATATATCATATTAAAATCAAAAATATAAAACTCTCTTATCTCATTTATATTTACATAATGTGCATGGCCGTGCAAATTGGAATGAAGTTTCAATGGCAATTAACAACCATATAAATATATCTATTGTCTTCAGAGAAGTGAAGATGATGTTGCGAAGATAATTCCATTGATACGAATACTTCCCGCAAACATCCGAAGATCGTACATCAAATACGTTAAAAACTTAATTCTTCAGTGGTCTTTGAAAGACGATTGCTGTCTATTCGCCGCCGTTGACTTCTTCGTACTGCATCAGCACGCCTGTACGGTTCATTCCGCAATTCCAATAAAATATCTTCAAGTGCACCATTATAAACTTCGTCTTGCTGTAATAATTTCTTCTCTTGGACAAGGCGCGTTTTATGTTTCAGCTCATTAATTACAGCCTCCTACATAATTTCATGGTATATATTAATAACTCGCGAGCCCAAATAAATAGTTAGGTCTGAATAGGATCAACAATGAAGAGTAAATGGAAGTAATGTAATTATGAGAATGAAAAGACGATACAAAAGTATATAAAGTATACCAAGAATGAATGTGTAATTGGAATAAAATACAAATATAATAAATAAATAATTAATCTAGTCTGTTACGAGTACAAAGCATTAATGCGTAACGGGTTAATTATTTAATTATTTCATCACTAGTATTTCTATTCCAATCAAGAAATAATGAACTAGTCATAGGAGGAAGTACGTAATGCTTGTTTCCTACCTGCTGTTTCTTTTGATTCACTTTGTTTTTCTGTTCCACATTATTATTTGATTGATTACTTTTTAACGCCGCCAACTCCAATCGCCTTCTCGTTTCGTTATCCTGGTCTGCAGTCTGCAATAAAACACATGAGTATAGAAATTAAAGTAAACGAAGGAAATACTTACTCTAAAGGATTTCACAAATCTGACCAATAATGAGAAGAACGTGTTGGCATCGGTTGTTCGCGGGGACTCAGCGAAATATTCCACACATTCTCGGAAGGCGTCCTGTGCAGCCTTGGCATCATTTCGAAGCTTCCGCAATTTATCCTCTGAATTTGCGAGAAAATCTCTCAGGATAGAACTGGAATTTTTGCCACGAAGTTCAAATTCTTTACGGACCATTTCCATATTCTTTTCTAAGTCCTGAACATCCGTCATAATATTGTCCATTGACACTATGTACGTAATTGTATAAATGAGTATACTTGCAATGCTATAAATAATATCCTTACCCATTCCAGCTTTATCGATAAAATTTAATTCGGAATCGAAATTGATAAGATCTGGAAAGTTCTGACGAATCGTTGCCGCAATATAATGTAGCAAAGACATCTTCTTATCATTTGATTTAGTATCAATTAAAGAATCTAAGGATTGCATCTTAAATCCATATGCAGGTCCTCTTTTACTACTATTTAAATAATTTCCAAATGCCAAAATAACTTCAAGCACGTGTCGCAGCTTACGTGAATTTTTGACTGAGTTTGATGCTGATATAATTGCATTAATTTGCTAAAATAAGCAATAATAAAGAAATAAATAATTAAATCATGCCGATAGAAAAACTTACCGGTGTGATAAGATGTAAATTATCAAAGAAGTTACCCATAAAACTCATAATAGACAACTTTGCTGATATCCTTTCAACTTTTGTTAATTGCATTAAAAATCTATCTTCTTCGGTGAGTAGACTTGGATTTTTCTTTTCAGCCATAAAGTCTTTATATGCTTTGACTTCCTGTTCGGTAGGAACCATCCGTTGAAGTAATTCAACATTTTCCAATGACAAGACTTTTAAATCAAGCTGATTAATAGCATTTACAATTTTATCTACAGGTAAATTCTCCAATTTTCTTCGAGATATTGCGATATTTCGTAGTCGAGTGTGCTCCAAGACGGATATATTTTCCGGTTTTTTATAACGTTTACTGGGCATATTTGTAAGACCATCTATTTCGCTGCCACCATTACTGATAAGAGCCGAGGTGCCAATTTTGAATCGTTCTTCGAATTCATTAAAATCGATACAATTATGTAATTTATCGTCATCTAATTCATTGAAGATTGTGCCACGAACCTATATCGAAACGACGTTCATCATGCAATTTAAACAAATAATGGTAGTACTTACCTGCGTGGGTTTTAATGCCATCCAATTAAGTGTAGGCAGTTTATGTTTCGTTTGTACTTTGCGTTTAATTGTCATGGCCCCATCCGGTGCTTGCATAAAACCTGGTGCCGGAGGTGGTGGCGGCAGGAACGTTTTTGTAGGTGGTGGAGGTGGGCAAGGCGGAGGCGGTGGTGCTGCAGGGGCCACGGGTGGTGGAGGTGGCGGTATCACAGGTGTATTTAAAGGAGAGCTTACTGAACTAGAAGAACTTGAAGGTGTTAAATCTGCAACTATAAAAATAATGTAAGCGTTGGAAGCAAACTGAGGATGACCATATTTCTTACTGGTTGATCCTTTTGGTAATGTTTTAGTAATCGTTTCCAGTTCCATTATTTTTGACTCAAGAACGGACTGACGATTTTGTGATTCTTGTTGATGTTGTTGTACCACACGACGTAACGTGGAGACTTCCTCTTCGCCTTGTCGCCGAAGTTCAAGAAGCTCTTCGCGTTCTTGCCGTAATTTGCACAAGTCCGTTTCAAGCTCACCAATTTTAGCGAGCGCTTCCTGTTCCAACTCCTGCAGCCGATCGTTGGCCTGTCCTATTTCGTCCTCCAGTTCGTTGACTTTCTCGAGTGCTGCCGTTTTCGTTTCACTATCTTCCATTAAAGCTTGCACGTCGAAAACATTATCCAGGTAAGCAGAAATTTGCACTTGCAATTCTTCACTTTCAGTCATTTTCAACTGCTCCAGATACTCATCCAAATGGAGCGCGGTGAATTCGTATTGTAAATGCACGCGAAAATTCATATTTTCCACTGAATGCACAATAATATTAACAAACTGCATACAGGCCACCATAAATTCAATGTGAAATAATTCCGGATTGAGGAAGTACTCCATTAGAGTTTGAAACCGATGACGCTCTTTGAGAACTTCTTTAAAATTGTCAAATGCTGATAAAATTATTTCGTGTCCACCTTTCACAAGACAAATTGCAGCAAGCAATTCCAAAACTAGTGCTTTGGTTCTTAAACTTTTATGAATTAAACTTAGCGCAATGCAATTTATTGCTTCTCGATGTTGAATAACCATGTTAAAACCGTACTAAAATTAATTGATAAACAATGATTGATAAGAAATTTCATATCAATTATTTAACAACAAGTTTTTACCTTATTATTCATTATTGCTCGCATGCACATAATGCACACGTGAATATCGTCCTTTGATTCGCCCATATTTAGTTTAGCGACGTGTTTCGATCGTCGTTTGATGCTAGGACTATCAGTCATATCCGTCAGCGGTGGTCGAATGTATCCGTTGAAGGATTTCTCTTGGCTAAGCGTTGAATTCGCCAAAGGCACAGTGTGATTCAGATGTTCCTCGCTCTCGCTTCGAAATTCAGCGATTCGCTGTTCATGTCGCATCATACCAAGCCGAAAATTGAGATAATCTATCAGCACATCGAGGCCAAGATTCTCTTCGTTGAGAAACTCGCGCACCCATCTGAAAGCCAATCATTAGCAAGCTATTCGGAAATTAACGTCTACCAATAATTATTACTCAATATGATTTGTACGCAGCGATATTTCTAAATCTCTCAGAACTTGAGTGGACGTTGATTCTCCGACCAATTTCCGCTTCTGCAACGAAATCACATTCTAAAATTACGTTTGATTAAGAGTCAAATTGATTGCGTTGAAGTGCTCTTAGCAGTCATTCATCAAATTCGAGCGCACTGCAATGAAGGAATCATTCAGCACCACATCTGAGAAACAAATAGAGTTGAAGAATAAACACATGGAGCGGTCGCCAGAGAGCGAGATGAAAGGACTGGGTCGACTCCATCGTTTATTATTTAATGCGAGAAACAAGAAGCTGAAGCGAATGCAGCGGCGAAGCATGTTAAATGCTTCTTATTCCGCGCGCGCATTGGGAGTCAGAAATGATTTTTACATCACACATTCATCACGCATTTACATGAGGTCTGCAGATGTTCCCTTTGAAATATTTATTACTGCACTCGCTATTTGCTTCCATGCATTCATTGCCATGGCTAGCGTTTTGCGTCCTGTACAATTGCAGGCGCGCGCACGAAAGCAAATTGAAAAATGACATGTTCGAACAGTATTCGACTGCATGTACGTACGTATTTTTACAGCACAGGAACATAACGGTACGATAAATAAAAATAAACAATTTTATTGTTAACTACTGCCATGGGGGAACAACTGATTGACCTCAGTTGAACGATTGCGCGGCGAATATAAGTGCAATAAGTGCGTAATAGAACATGCGAGCGCAATATGGTTGAATAAGGTCGAGGAGGAAATGCATTTTTTCTACATTTCCTCCTTCAATTGCCAATGGGACTTGGTGCAAACAGCGAGCAAATTTAAATCAAACAACTGTACATATTTGAAACAGCTGATTAGAATTTGCACTTAAATTGTTTAAAATTCGCGATTGAAATCAAATTATGTGTAATTTCGTAACGTGCTGAATTTACATACTTGCCTTCGAGACGGCGATTTAAATTATTTGTTTTTGTTTAATCATAAACTCACCTTCGTGCAATGTTTCCACCACATTGTTGACAATGCGGTGCAATTCGCGATACGCTACTTTGACCTTGGAAATTTTACTCAATTCATGAATAAATAAATTGCATATGCGCCGAGCAAACTTATTGATCCATAGAAAATGTAAATTAGATATGATTCATTAATTTTATTCTTACCCGATGGCTTCGAGACGCCTTTGGATCCAAGTAAGTTTTCAATTTGTTCAAATAGTACGACGGCGGATCTTTCGCTTGTACCATTTCCTAAAAGAGAAAAACACCATTTATCAGCAATGACTTTAATGGCTTAAGTGAATGCTATAAAATGAAGTAACAAACAAGGATTGCTAGCGCCAGAAGTAAATGAAAAACGAAATGGTAATCAATCCAAGTAGACATTGATCATGTGATGATGATGAGCGAACAACCATGCAATACCCAGATGATTTCATCGCTGCCAAGGACACACAAGCATCTGCGAAACAAACTGACAAAAATGCATCACTCGCTGACAATTCGTGGAACGAATAACGCTTATCCAAACGAATGGTCGTAATAAATAAAATAAGTCGATTAGCACGAGCATTGAAAGATGGTTATTGGTAAATTTATTAACGCGTGTTATATAAGGCAACGCGTGAGGATGCGCGCCTTAAGACGGGATGCAAAGAAGGCGCTCAGGCGCTTCTTGTTTCGCCTCTAAAACGGCGTCGAGTGTAAGCCCAAGGTTGAATCATCGATGACGATGACCGACAAGTCGACGTGCTTTCATTGCATTATTATTAGCACATTCGAGACTCCTTGCAGGCAATGTGCATACAAATGCATATGCATACAGTGCTACCACGACGCTCGCGATAGTTACGCACTAATTTGTTAATTGGGAATGCACGCAAAATTGACCAAAGAACCATAAACTATGGTTTGCTAAGTGATATAATAAACACAACTGTGTAAACATGCTTAACATAATTTCAGGTATTAAGTAACTCGAGCAATATAAATTGCGCGTAAAAAGAGTTAACCGAAGTATCTGAAACGAGTTATACGTCTAAAGTTTTTCAGCGAGAGCAAGAAAAATTTCTTAGAGCTCTCTTCATGAAAGAGAAAGTACGCTAACAGACTTCAACTCCAAATTTACCTATGTAGTTATTCTACGATATCATGTAGAATATAAGATCATTTCTTCATCAAATTAATTCATAATTACTGATAATAACGAGTCATTTTCAAATGACTGTAATACTACTATCGATGACATAACAGTTGATCAATTTTTGTCACATAAAATTACAAATTGTAATCTATCGCGTCCTATATGTTGATCTGCTGCGTCAGTTTTAATAGACATCGATTAACTATCCGTGCATTTAACTAAATTAGTTGCTAGATGTAACTAATAGTCAATTAGTCAACATTCAGACTGGTCGATTGAGCGAGCTAACCGAAGATGTTATTACACGTTGCATATTGCCTCAATCTTCACACAGCATTCAATTATCTAAAGCGAAGCAAATTAAATAAAATTGCATAACGTCTGTAATTCTTTTATTACTGGCCCAGTTAATAAATAAATCTAAATTTAAATTAGCTAATAAATAACTGTTGGCCGCACCTCAGCTGTCTTAATATCCTAAGCGACTCACTTAGATGCCGAAATGCCATCCGCACTCATGCAAAATGCAAATAAATTCAAGACTTTTCAGCAATTAGTTTAAGTTGCGCGTGGTTAACTACTCTCCTCCCCAGTCGGATTTTGCTTTGTTCGACGTTGCATGCAGCAAGCAACAAAAGATTGCGAATGACGATTGCTGCGAAAATTGCAAAAGTACTTAATTTTATTCGTATATTTGCCGCAATTTTCAATTGCATGAAAATTAACGTAACCTACATTCTTTTAATCAGCATACACTCCTCTTGCATACTCGAAACTAATTTATGTAGCATATGCTTATCGCAATGGCCTAGTAATGCGCATTTTTATTACTGTAATTATTTTTATTTAATGAACGTGTCATACGACAACGACAAACTCGCCAAAAATTCTGTTTCAATCATTTCGTATTGTAGATGTTGACTTGGAACGTTGTATTTCCTTGAAAATTGTTAATAGTGTTATTACATCATTACGAGCACGCAGGAGACTTGTAATTTGTATTCTTCTGTCCTAATTTAAAGATCGTTGTGCGCGCGTGCATACGACTTGTTGATGGTTGGCACAATTACACATTTAAACGACACTTAAATAATTAAGTTCAAAGCACTCACCTGATCACAAATCATCTCCCATTTCTTCTCGACATCGTAGTTTCGTAAAAGTTTCGCTTTATCAGGTGGCAAGTCCATTGACGCCTGCAAAAGAAAAAACTAACTTTACTCATTTGTATCGCAAATTTTTTGAAAAACCAAACAGTTAATTCTTTGACCACAGTAAAATATATTAATTACTTTATAATCGGTGATTACATGGTTCAAATGCAACCGTTTCCTTTAAACCACAAAAATATGACTTTCTCTTCCGTGGCAAAAATCTACAAAACTAGACGAGCAATCAAAATAATTATTTCGGCCGAAAAAACTATATGAAATTATTTGCAACTGTTGAGGATATAAAAATGTTTCGTATTATGACTGAGGCCCCTAGTAAAATATAAAACATTGAGTCATTTGCGTCGTCACAGCGGATGAACTCTTAATCCACCTTCAAATTGCCTCATGTAAACAAGTATATAAACAACAATGGTGTTGATTACTTGTACAAAACCGCAGCGCAATTTGCAAAGTGCATCCATGCCTAGAGAAAACAACATTCTTAATGTTGCTTTTTGAAATTATTAAAAGTAACACGGTTGTATTTATAGCGTTAAGTAAGGCCGGATATTTTCATGTTTACAGACAGAAAAGTTTCTTAATGGACTGAGCGATAACACGGTAATAATAAATCCATTGTGTCTTAAGATAGAACTAAAAAAAACAAGTTCCTATCATTCTACAAAGTGTTAACGTGAAAAAGATTTAAATGATTTGAATTCATAACGAAGACGATGGCTCTGTATGTTTCGTTAAATTATCATTATTAATGCGTTAACATATTGTTCGTTTATTTATTTATAACACAATGAATGCGAATCGAAAGCGAAACACGTCGAGCTGCAGGCACGATGATGAGCAAAAACGACAAAGAGAATTGATGAATTGAAATTGTTGATGTGCTTCGTCAATTGACGTATTGTACGCGCAAGATGAATGCACACATTTAAAGAGCAATGAAATCATTTGCATCATTCTTTAATAAATAATAGCTATTATGATAAAATAGCTTATAAATTAAAAATACCACTGTGTGTACCTGTTTCTATTCGAACGAATAAAATTAAATATCAGCACGCTATGAAATGCAACGCGGGGTTTATTAACGATAATAAAATACGGTATAATAAGTTGTTATCAAATTAAATAAATCGGACGACGTGAAATCATTGTATTTATGCATCGAGTTTAATATGCAAAACAGCAACAATTGAATGCAATTTCGCAATTTAGCCGTCGTCTCTTGCAGCAGATGTGTGTATGAATGACTGTTTGACATTTGCAAGCGAATACGAGATTATCATCCGCGCACATAACATGCACGGCGGCGAATTGATTTGCAACACAAGAACGCAGTGGTTAATAAGCAATTGCCGGCTCGGAGAGTTTTTGAACCCACGCGCTGACCCAAAACGTCATCATCGTCAGTGCGCTGCTGTTGCTGCCTGGTGCTTTCTTTATTGTCTTTTGCAAATGCGCCATCAGAGTATTGCTGAAATTTATTGCGAAGTTGCACTCACAGCTAGCTTGCCTGCTCACTGGAGAGCAAAACATTTAAAAAACTGCGACAAAAACCTGATCGAAGCACATCCAATAATTATTGGAATGGAAAATTTCGTGCTTACTTCCCGTATATAATTAATTGAATTACGTATGCATTGCAAGTGAACTGAACAAAATTGTCGAACCCGTAAAGTTTTGTTTTCGAAAACTACACTACAAGTGCTTATATTTATTTCCGGTATTAATTTGCTCAATGACCATTAGCGTGATGCGACAATAATTTAAGTGGGTTACACACCCTTTTCTTTTGGGACCCCTATCCAGTTAAACGTAATAGGATAATGAATGTAATGAAGAGTTGCGCCCTTAAAATATCTACAGTGCGCTACCGAAATCAATTCGTTTGTTATTCCCGCATGGAATCCAATAAAAAATTTATAGCATTTAAAAATCAGCTTCGGTTACTTTATCGTCCTTGTAAAAAACGTAATGTAAAACAATACCCGCCCGTAAACGAGATATCACGTTCTATTTCCTACGCAAGCATCATGCACATTTCTCTTCTACGTAGAACAAAAAAAATTATAGCGTTCGTTTCGCAAGCGCATCGGACAAAAAGATTACGCATAGCAGAACCGAAAGAACAGCGAAGCGCGACACGGTTAGTTCCTGGTTCTTGAAATGCACTCGCATTTTTAGCGCCAATCTCGATTGAGTTTCACTCGTCTCTCACACAAGTTGAGCAAGAAAAGTTGCAACATTTACGACAACAACAACAAAAAAAGTGTTCAATTATGAGCGCTCTAAATGTCTAATGTTGGCATAGCAATTAATCACATGTCATACAAATTGGCGAAAGTTTAACGACGCTATCGCGGTTCGCCACTCGAAATTATAAGTTAATTAACGCATTACGTCATGATGACCTCAGCTCGAAATTGCACAGACGAAAAATACATGAGTCATAAGTATTTTTGTTTAATATAAACACTTGAAATATTTATTTCGTACGTCAAATAAGTACTTTATTTACTGTAGATGATAATATTTAAGCGCTTTAACTGTCATAGTTTTCGTCATAGATGAGGAAATAACCTTGACTCATATACACTATGTAAATCGTAGAATTTAAAATTTAAACAAATATCATACGATTAAAATGTATATTGCGGATGTGACGCTAGAGTTAAGCATTCAACTCAATCGTGAGGTGAGTTCAGAATATCACTGAACAAGACCCAACCGGAAGTACTGAAAGCCGCACAAAGAATGACAACGGCACTGATGAAATTTATAGAATAAAATAAAATTTACTATCATCCTCCACGTATTGGACGGGTTTATTTATGATCCAGGCATTATCAGTATGAATATACACTATATCATTTTAAAGCATAGAAAAATATTTATAATAAGATAACAGGTTAATAAACTCCAAACGCACATTCAAATCGAGCAGAGGCGGACTTAAATGGCGCACAGAATATAGTATTAAACTATAAAGTTTGATTCATGGCGCACGTGCAAAGTTTAATGATTGGCAGACTAACTACATGGGGTAGCAGTTAGCATAGATACTTTTATTTCAATAGCGAAATAAATAAACTGAATGTAAATTTACGTGCGCGGCTTCGATGCAATAAACTGTGAAATGCGAATAAATGGCGTACGTGAACCGGCATAAGAATGTCATGCACCGATGCGAAATGCTAATGCGGATAATTATAATATAAAAGGCAGCACAACACGCAGCGAGATGAATGATGCGCTTGTGTTTAGTGCATGCACACACGGCATGTTAACACTCGACGAATTTTATATGTTGCTCGCCATTAAATCAGCATGATTCTTAACGACGACGACAACGATTTCCCTCGCGGAAAACGCGCCCGTTCGTTTGCATTCATTTTCGTGTCGTTTTTTCATTAATTTTATTGAGCTGTTGTCACAATCACGATGATATACGCAGGCTAGACAGGGTGGGGCTCGTGCTCTTGTCGATTGGGGGCTCAGCAAGACTGCAATAATAAACGATGCATAAGGTAATGCGAGCATGCATGCGTTCAATGCATTGCTGGTCGACGCGCACGTAGGTAGTGATGATGATGATGATACAAGGATAGTGCATGCGGCAGGCGGGCGATCCAATGAAATGTGAAATGCGACGAATGCGTGGTGAACGTGTCGAGTGCATCGCACCTTTCTTAACGCATTTCGGCTCACGGGAGATAGCACTGTAGGTCCATTCATGCCCGGTGGTTTTCTTTGGTATGTTTGGACCCGTGGCACAAGCGCATAACTCGCATGACAATGCAGCATGCACGTGAGCTTCAACTTAATTAAATTGCAATTCTGCTAAAAGTGTCGTATTTGCTTCAATTGCATGACGCTTGTTATTCAACTATGACAAGGGGGCTTGGCATTAATTTATTACTTTTCCTCCTTAACTCCTTCTAAATTTAATTGGGTGCTTTTGCTTTGCTAAAATGTTTCGTGAATTATTTTTAGAATAATCTAGACATTATCAAAACGTGAATGAATTCGGTTGGGCACGTTGTGAATGAAATGCATTTTGGCACGTATCGCACGTTTTCGTACAATTTACTTAATGGGACACAACGAGTATCACGGTCTTTCGTGGTCTTCGCCATCGTTGTCGTTGTCGCAGATTGAACAAAACACGTACCAAGCCCCAACAATGAAAAATAATAAAACTCTCGGCGTGTTCACTATGGCAACGAGCTCGCGCTGCCTCGTTTGTACGTTCCACTCAGAAAGGGAAATATTTCTCCAACTGGTTCCAGATTCAAACGAACTTTAAACGTCGTCCAAGCATGCGAAGAGATCGTGGCATAGAACGCCCAATAATGCAGCACGATTCACTGCAGCAGCTTCTTTGCTAATAAAATAGCCTATGCAATGATTAATCTCAAGCATTCCAAGCAAAACGCGGCTGCTTATGGCTTGAGACAAAGCAGCTTCAATTCACTGGAAGGCTAAATTTAGTCGAGGAACCTTAACCTACAAGGTTCACACTACTCCGAAATAACATCGAATGTATTTATGGAATGTATGAACCGAACGAGTTAGTAAGCAGTTGTTTCCAGTCATGTTTCAAACGCTCATATAATTGCACGAGGTTAGGCTTAAATCAGTCTCGCTTTTTATGGGTTTTTACGTTTGTGAATTGATTCAATGTAACGTCGTTCACGGTTATCAAGCACTGAATCACCTAACTCAATGTAAACAATGTCCGGAAAGCAAATAACCACAGCTGTGATTAGCATTATTAGCGTGATAAATATTGTTGAAGCAACAGCTTACTACAAATTACAATTATGATATTCTAGTGCAATACATATCTGATATCCGATGAGACACTCGTTAAATATTTGTATAATTCCTATTGGAATGCTTGTTTTTGCTCCTCATTTTCGTGTTTGTTTTGTATACGAAACGATTGAACAACTGCGCAACTCTCGCTGAGTTTAAATACCGGGAAAGTGGTTTATGTGGTAGATGGTATCATATGATGACTTACCAGAACTTTGGTGAACCTTTTCTCGAGTTCGTTGGGTTCTGGCATGGGCTGCTTGGACTTGACTCGTATGCTCGCCTGGCGCGCATGATGCTTGCTGCTGAGAACACTTTCAGCTCTTGGCTCATGCTGCTGATGATGATGATGCTGGTTGTAGGGCTGCGGTTGCAGCTGTGTGGAGTCCTCCTTCGAGAGCGTGGAGCTGATGATGCCCATCTTGGCTCAGCAGCAAACACACAACGTTAATCCCAACAGAATCGATGAGGAGCAACAACTATGCATGTAATGGCATTCCATCCGACTTAAGGCACATGCACTTTGTCCAGCCACTTCTAATCACACACGTTCAGTTCGACGAAGCTATCGGTTCACACGCTTCGACTGGCTACTACTGTCGTTGTTGACAAACATTGCGTTCGTTGAATACCTTGTACGTGTTGTTGTTAATCGCAAGCACTATCAGAATCATTTGTTTTTCGCACGCCAATCGCGTCGCACATGCAACAGGTACGACTTTGTTGATTTGTTCTTGTGAAGCCTAATAGTTGCGTACTCAGTGTTTTCAAAAGAGTCCATATGGATATGAACGGTATGCGCGATATGCCGGTTTGTTGTTTGTTCAATGAATAATCCTTTATCGAACGAAAACACGAAACGTTATTACACTAACCCTAACCATAAAACACGGCTCGCGGACACTTACTGGCAAGCAACTGGTGCTGCACAACGGTTTCGCCTGTCTTCTTCGCACATGCGCAGTATGACAAGGGAATAAAAATGTCTGAATTTGCTATATGCAACCAATGCATCACAGGGTTGTTTAATACTTAACATATCTCATACAGATTCAAATAATTCAAAAGTTGTTCAAACTTTAAAAGAGTTATAATAAATTTAATACAAAAAAAACAAAATGTCATAAAAGGACTTTAAAGTAAAGAAAAGTTAAAGAAACATTGAAAAAAACTTGTATAAAATACAGAAGCACATATAACATAAGAAGAAAACAAATATTTTGTCCACCCAATACATCCTATAACAAATACAAACAATGGAATATATCAATTAATTCAACAAAGGCCACACTACTTACATTTGAGTATGTCTTATAGCTCTAGGAATCGTGTCATCAGGTTCGTTTAAAATATATCGGCGACTTCCTATCATCGCATTGGTAAAATACTCGTCCAAATCAAAATTGTCATCATTCAAAATATAAGTAACAAATTCACGAGGATTTAATGCATCACGCAAGCTCAATAGCTTATCATTGCGAAATTCCCATTGATTATTCGTATAATAACTGAAAACTTCGTATCCTTTCTGAATTCTTTTTTGAACTCTAAGTAAACTAGAAAAACATTTACGAAATTAGCAGACGAATGCAATATTTGCAAGTGTAATAAAATAATTATGTATTTACAATATTTACTTACACTGGTCGAATTCGCAGACAGTATAAAATTGCATCACCAATTATAGCAGGCAATATTTGCTTCAAATAAAAACTGCAAATATGCACATAATAGTTGGATGTAATTCTACCGCCAGGATACCAAGGTATCCAATTAAATGGTAATTTATTGCATACAATAGTGCGACCCAAAAGAATAATTTCCTCCCAGGATACCTTGACCAATGATGACGTAGTCACATTAAAAACAGTTAGATCCTTGCATATATCCCTAACAATAAGGAAATATTAAAAGTTCCAGTTGCAGAAATATTAACATATAATGAATAGTAATAATGTATACGTACGAATTATTTAAACATGCGTGTGCAATAATACAAAATGCATTTACTGCGACGTCAACTGGTACGAAATCTGCATATGTGTCCTTGGGCATGTACATTGTCCGCAGAACACCTTTGCCTGCGGCGATGAGTAATCCTGCAGGACCATTTAAATTATCCACCCATCCAGGCAACGGATGACGATATATTGGAATTACTAAAAGCACATATAAAACGGTCACGGTCTACATTTAAGGGTTCTTTAAACTGCTTGACACGTTACCAACTGAAGGCCGCACAATAACAGCCGGAATATTTCCTTTTGCAATTTCATCGTTAACAAGACCTTCAGCGAGTGCTTTAGTAAATCCGTAAGTGTTCGGATAATCTACCATTAACCTTTAATCAAATGTTGAAAGAATGAATATATTGATTGCGCAGCGATTGATTAAACATACTTTGGAGCGACTGTATTCAAGGCATCTTCAGGTAACATTTCGATGAGTTTCAGAATATTGTAAGGATCCGCTGGCGGTGCGTAGGCGCGCTCCTCAAGCACCTTTTCTCGAGTGTGTGCATACGCGGTAGAAACGTGCATAAACAACTGAACGTAAAAGACAGTAATTAATGTTACTTGCAACACATAATTAGCAATTATACTTGCACACATGACAGTGCTGTTACCTGCAAATGTTTCATTTTGTTTGCGAGTTCAAGCATAAACTTGCATCCTCGCACATTCATCAAAACGATCTTCTTAAAAGGTTCATCGAAGCGCACGCTCGCTGCACTGTGGAAGACAATGTCTACCTCATCAATAAGGATCTGACGATCTTCCTTCGAGATGGCCAATTGGTCTGCGGAGATGTCTCCCGGTATTGCAACCAGTTTGTGACGAAAGTTGTTGTTAACGTCATATTTCAGCAAGTCATAAAGCTAGCACGTAAAGCAAACAAGTTAGCCGCATATTTAACAAGTGGATGTCGGTTTGTCTTTTCCTCTTTAAATTAATATTTAAACTATGAAAAAACTCTTGACATACCGGATTTTTAAGTAGTTCGTCAATGCGATCTTCACCACTTTTTCCCTTCTTGGGCCTCACTAGCAAGTAAATCTTCTTAACATCCTTACAACATCTAAGTAACTTATCAATGAGGACTTTCCCAAGAAGTCCTGTTCCTCCTGTGATAAAGACAGTTTTCTCCCGGAATACTTCCGCAATACGGTCGGGGTAAACTAACAAGTCTTCAGTAATTGCTTCGGGACATGGTTCTGCCGATGGCACTTCGAAATGCATTTTGTCCAAGTAGATTTTGCGAACTGTTGTACGATTGATGAGTCCGCACTACACGAGCACTGATTAAATAATAACGAACAAGTAGGAACACTTACGCGTCTGGATTCTATTACAGACGACGCAAGCACAATTGCATTACAACAATTGGTCGTGCGGGCGCGATGTCGTTATAGAGACTGGACTCTTCACTTTTTCGCCGTCGCCGTTTAAATGTTTATGGTTTATTCTAATTTTTTCATTGCTATCTACGTGTGCGACATGCTCGGACCTTTAACATTGAATGTATAATAAATATTTAGCTGAGTTTGTATTTCACGCGTTTGCGCAACGGCTGGATGGAATTCTGTGTAGACGTAGTAAAAGATAGTTGAGTCAGTACGTGAATGAACTGAGCTGAGAGTGATGGAAAAAAACTTAAGAAATTCGCGCCATCGTAATCGCACACACACATGCGGTGGGGCCACGAATTTTTTCCTTCCAAAATACAAAACGCGGCCTTGCAGTAGTATCTCTCCTATTCACTTACGATTTCAAAGTTTTAGTTTCTCTTAGAAATGATGCCAGCTCAAAAAATTCTATAATTTGACTGGCCGTTTCACTTTTTATAATTAAAATCAAGTGCGCAACTGCGCTTGCCGAAAAACACCAACATACTTTCATTCAAATTAATTCGATTACGATTTTCGATGGTCAACTCTAATTGTAATTGTTAAATATACAAAATAGCCTAGTAATTCATTAAGTTCTATTGTAATTTAATTCTTATGAATATTAATGCATAATGATAATTATCTATGGTATTTATCACCAAATCTATAAATATTCGAATTTCCATATCGATTTAATTGAAGGAATCTGGAAAAAGTATAATTTAAATATCCCATAAATATTAATGAACAATTTACGTACTTTAGAGGTGATATTATCCGCACATGCCATTCGAATACGTTCGGCAGTTAGAGGAGCATTTAACTCAATTTCGGTTGATGATCCGGAATCTTGACGAGCTGCTTTAATTGCCTCGCGAATCGCAAAAAATGCTGAAGCAGCTAAAAATAGTGGTGGCTCACCAATAGCTTTAGACGAGTAGACAGCTCGTGGATTTGATGAGTCTTTCAAGAGAGCAACATTAAATTCAATGGGGATATCATTAAAACCAGGTATTTTGTAAGCTCCAGGTCCTTTGCTCATATACGTGCCATTAAGTGAGGTTACCATTTCCTCCATTAAGAATAAACCATAGCCTTGCATGAAGCCACCTTCAATTTGGCCAACATCAATTGCAGGATTCAAACTATTGCCCAAATCCATCACAATATCCGTGCGCAACACTTGATGGTCACCAGTGAGGCAATCAATTTCCACTTCAGTGCAAGAGGCACCAAATGTAAAATAATTATACAAGCGATCACCAACGCCCGTTTCCCAGTTCCAATTCAGTTCCGGCTCCTTGTGAAATCCTGTTGCGATTAAACATACGCGTTGCATGAACGCGCTAAGAATCCACTCATTCCAAGTCCCCTTGGGGTTTTGCAATTTGATCGGTTCAAGGCGATTATTTAGCTTATCGCATGCATTCTGTAAACATATTTTTAATATATATTATATCTTCATGTTTTTATTACAACTTTCACATTATCTGTGTAAAAACCAACGCGCAATTGTTAATGTTAGCATTAAAAATAGATTTAAAACTTTACCTTAATAGCCATGCCCCATAAATCCGAAGAAAGACTAGCAGCTGTAGCTAAACTATTAGGAATTTTATCAGTGGATACTTCTGTTGTATGAATTTTATCAACAGGAATATTAAGTGTAGTGCTGCAAATTTGAATTAATTTGGTATGAAGTCCTTGTCCCATTTCCACTCCAGCATGATTAAGAAGTACTGAGCCATCCTTATAAATCAAGACACTTGCAGATGCCTGTTGAAGGTGATCTAAGCCATACCCAACACCATAAGTCGTTGCAACAATATCAATACCACGTTTTTTCCAACGATTCTTTCTAAATGATGATTAGTGTAAATTTCCAATAGACGTAATTAATTATATAATATTTACCTATTAAATTCTTCAACTTCATGACGCCGACGTTCAAAATCGGCATTTACCAAAACTTCTTCGAAACATCTACGCACATTGCATCGAAGTAATGGCTGATTGAACGGAGTGCGTTCACCTTCATTGAATAAATTGATACGCATTAGTTCAACATAGTCCTTTCCCAGGAATTCCCCAACTTTGCGAAACATATTTTCTGAGACAAACATGCATTGTGGAATACCAAATCCACGGAATGCGTTGTTGGTTGGTAAGTTGGTTTTGCATAATTTTCCATTTATTTTCACATTTGGAATATGACATGAATTTGTTATACCGCTTGCGCCATGAAACATAACCTACCGAAATTTAAATAAATATTTAAAATTTCAAACAAATTGCAATACTTACAAAGAGTGACATGTCATAGGAATGTCCAGCGTTGACATAAATTTCAAATTGAGCAGCCATTATTCTTCCATCGCCATTGAAACCAACTTTGTATTTGACCAAAAATGGATTTCTACCACCGGTTGCTCCCATATCTTCATCACGATCCATTACCAAACGCACAGGTTGTTTTGTCTTTTTGGCTGCGAGCGCAGTTAAAGGGGCAAACTTTTTGCCAGTTGTTTCCTTACCTCCAAATCCACCACCAATTCTCTTAATTTTGCATATGACTTTATTCTGATCAATTTCCAATAATTGTGCAGTTTCATCAGCTAAAGAGCACTGATCCTGCGATGTTGCATACAAATCTATTTCACATCCTTCTTTAGGCACGGCAAGGAACGCATGTGGTTCCATATAAAAATGTTCCTGATAACTTGTTCTCGCTTCACCATGAAGGATGTGATCGCATTTTACGAATGCTTCTTCCACATTGCCATAGTTTAATTTCGCTTCCTTGTCGTAGAAGGATTTATTTTCAATCGCTTGCTCAATGGTAAAAATTCCTGGTAATTCCTCATAAGTTACTTGAACTGCCTTAGCTGCGCGTTGAGCTGATATTTGATCGGTAGCAATAATTCCAGACAAAATTTGATATTGACATGTTACCAATCCGTCTCGAATGTATTGCTCATCTCTCATAATTCCTGTTACATTACGATCCTTAGGAATATCACTTAAAACTAGACAATCAACAACATTGTCCATTTTCATAGCTTCTTTCATATCGACAGACAAAACTTTTGCGTGCGCTTTTGTGGAATAAACAAAAGCCAGACATAACTCATGCTCAAAGCGTGGCATGTCATCTAAATAAATTGCTTCTCCTGTGGCTTGATTAAGCGCATTTGTATGAACAATTGGTCTGCCTATTGTATCGCTCACATTTTTCTTATCAACAACTTGAAAATACTGACTACTTTTCGGCGGTTTGAACGTGAACCTATCCATTGCACTTCTGTCCTTCGCATCGATGGCAAGGTGAAGTTGTTCCCGAATACGCAAATACGTTTTGAAGAAGAAACTCATTGGAAGTGCACGTCGATAGTCAATCATTCCTCCAGGAGCGCTTGCGGTAAGTGGCAAATCATCAAGCAATAACGCATATGCTTTCTCCAACATACTTTCATTCCATTTTTGTCCGACAAGTGTGCTTATATTATTTGGCATTATCGTAGTCGCAGCCATACCGCCGAAAGCCATCGCAATACTTTCGATTTGGTGATCATTGCTTAACATGACGTTGAATGCAGCATTGACGATGGCAATGTCGTCATCGCGGCGGCGCGCTTGTTTATACGCGTAGAAATATTGTTTGGCTGTAGTGAAAGGAATTTCGATGCAATGCAATATTTCATTGGGTTCCAAAATCGTTCGCCTGTAACCAACGTAAAACTTTTCATCCATCCTAACGACGCGTGAAGAATGGAGTGATTTTAAGTGCAACCTTGCTCCAGCTGCCATCCAAATTGGATTCAAGTCAGAAATTGGACTGCCAGTCATTATGTTACCGCCAATTGAAGCCACAGAGCGAATTTGTTTACCCGCAAAATAATTTAGCATTTGTACAACTTCATTACATATTTGTACCTCATGTTGTTTTCGTGAAATTAGCAATGACCGAAATGCTTTCTCAATTGCATCCAGCGTAACAGCAGATCCAATTAAGATTTTATCATTCTGAACAATTATTTCATTGAATTCTTTTATAAGAGTTGGCTGAATGATAATTGGATAGAGCGCATTCTGAAATTTTACTTCAACTCCAATTTCTGTATTACCAACAACAATTTTAGCTTGTGGAAAAGTTTGTTTTAATTCCAAGAAATGCTCTAAAGTAGTTGGACGATACCATGTAACATTTTTACCCTTAAACTCTAAGGGTTGATCAAAATTCACCAATTTAAGTTCTGGAGGAAAAATTGGCTCTTGACTTGAATCGTAGGGGATGAATTTGCTTGGAACAAACATTCTTTCTTCATCCGAATGGCCATTTTGCAATTTGCAACATTTATCACCCATCCCACAAGAACCATTTATACCATTCACACCATTTCCATTGGTGATACCATTGGATATTCGCATGCGTTCCCAGTCCTCCGTGAAAGTTTTATATCCTTCAATAATTGGGCGGTATCCAGTGCAACGACAAAGATTTCCTTGAAACGCGATCTCTAGATCTTCAATTTTTGGTTTTGGCATACTCCTTAACAATGCGTACATTGACATTACAATTCCTGGTGTGCAGAAACCGCATTGCGAGCCGTGCGCCTTGGCGATGCGTTCTTGAACTGGATGAAGTCTTGTTTTCGTCGATCCAATGCCTTCAACTGTTGTTACTGCCAATCCGTGAACTGAACAAACCGGTGTTAAGCAAGCATTGACTGGATAATGACTAAATATAAGAAAATTAACACTTAAAAATATTTTCTTCCAAAGTTTTAAAAACTTACACTACGCGATCTTCAGTTCTCAAATACTTTGATATCATCACAGTACACGCACCGCATCCTCCCTCACCACACCCAAGTTTTGTTCCACAAAGTGCCACTGTAAATAAATGAATAACAAATATAAATAGAGTGAACCATATTCATTGTGTGCCGAATATATTTACATTTGTTTCTCAAGTAGTATAAAAGCGTCCATTCAGGGTTAACATTTTCTTCCACGACCTAAAACAATACGCACATTAACAAAGGACATGAAATAATAATATTTATATACAATTGTGATTATATGTAACAATAACAACATACCTTTTTGCCATTGACAAAAATTGTTAAAATATTTGTTGTTTGTTTATTGCATATCCACATTTTGCTGAGAGTGTTTGATTTTTCCATGGTATGCAAGTCGTTTATCCAACGATTTTGTGACAAGGTCAAAGCGTCACGAATTGAATATCTAGGTACATAAATTAGAAAGCAAAGTATTAATATAATTGCATAGAATTAATTTATTGATGCACTATAAATACGTAACGCACTTGTGATCGGCTTCAGAGAATTCTGTGTCAACAAATCACAAATAAGCGTTGTTCTAATTCTACTTATAGTTGGGATGTTTTGGAATCACGACGTTGTTGTTTACTTCTGCGCTTCTATTAAGCAAATGCGCATTACTCATAAATGTTTCTTATATTATCTATGTCTGGAAATAATAAAAATGACACTAATGTTTAACATTTAGAGTGATAAGAAACGTAAAACTATGCTAAATGCATGTCTTCAAATTTCACTCCAAGCAATGCGCATTAGTTAATTTCATGCAGATGTTTTAAATAGTTTATCTTGATTATGCGTTATAACATTTTGCGCAAATAGATAAAGAAGCTTATGTATACAAATTATATCTTTAGACGAGAGAACATAATCAGTATAATTAAATAATAACCGTGGTTTATGTTTTTGCGCTTGTGGTATTAACGAACTATTAAAAAATGTAGGTAGATTACAATTATATGAAGTGTAATTGCGCGATAAGCGCGTAGTGGATATTTGTTGCACTTTATCAACTGCACTTTAAATAATATTAAATTACTCCGATAAACGCACACTGTGATTAAACACTTGTCATTAAAGAAGTGAACAAGATTCATGCGATCACAGAGCATTTAATCCGCCTCATACAAAGTTTGAACTTTACTTAAATCAACGCATGCGCAATAATTAAATGAATTTACTCGATAAATGCAAAACGTGTATCTTAGTGAATCACGTATTTCTTGTTTCTGATGTTATTATTCCCGCTTCACTTTTATAATCACAATTCTGTAAATAATGACTTTGTTTGAGCGTGGCGCGAATGGATAAAATTCAAACTTAAATATTCATGTCAATGTAGGCAACTGTTCGGACAATCATATGGTTTACGCACGATTAAGTCTGGCTGATTTATTATCGTATCACATTGTTTTCCGCCAGCAGCGTTTAAAAACCGTGTGACAGCTTTTCATTGTCAATATAAACAAATTTAGTTGAATTAATTTAGTAATATGTAAAATTCATTACAACTAGTGGCAGTAAACCTTTAAGTAAAATGAACAAATTGCTGATTATTCTGTCTGCATTATTGTTCGGCTGTTCGCATTTGACTCAAACATGTAAGTAATATGACAATAAAGTATATTTGTTATAATAAATAATATCTACAGTTGAAACTGCATGGACCGGACGATGGTTTCCAGAGTCACCAAAACCTGCCCACAATGGAATACCAATGGGCATGGTTGAAAATTGTGATGATGGCAAGGTTTGTATATTTTATTAATGTTAGTAAATATTGGATTAATTCAATCTGGTTTATTTGTAGACCAATTTAGAAGTGGATTATGATGGATCTGCTGAGTTCTACACTTGTTTTGACCAAAGGGCACAATACTTACCAAATAAAGATATCCATCCAGTAATGGTGGTTGATCCAATTCCAAAAGCTTATAGTGTAATTTATGATTATCAAATCATCTTCACTTTTAATGCTTTGTATTTATTGTAGGCTCCTCATTATTGCATGAATGAATCCATATACTATAAAGACAAAATCCCAAGTTTGTAAGTAGGACATTGCTGTATTATAAAGAAGTAAACTACTTTCCTTTTAGTGGAGGACACAGACCAGTATGGCCTAAGTATGGAGAATATAAATACGTACCATCACAAAGATGGTTGCACTCTTTAGAACATGGGGCTGTTGTAATGCTGTATCATCCTTGTGCAAATGGTCAAGAGGTAAAGTTTTTAAAGGACTTGGTCAAAAACTGCCTATTCAGGCATATAATAACACCATCACCCAATATGACAAGTGAAAGAGTAAGCATGATTTCCAGCTATTAATAATATATTAAGAAAATATATTTTTAGCCCTTGGCTCTACTTACTTGGGGGCATAAACTGCTCATGTCGAAATTTGACCCACGCATCGCGCTGAAATTCATGAGAGCGCACGCAAATCATGCGCCTGAACACACTACAAAAGATGGCATGTACGAATTAGATCTAGAAGAACCAGCACATCAGACGTCCAATGCTAAGGATAATCACATTTGCGAACGATTTTTCGATGTCGATAAACTATTAATTTTAAAATGAGACACATATTCATCACACTTGTGCTGCTCTCCGAGGTCTACTGAGATGTAATCTCACATATTTATTAACCATGTTGTAATGATATCAATGTGAAATGGCGCATAATCAAAATAAATGCTGTGAATCTTACAGTCCTTGTTTGTTCATTTGCTCCTATTTAGGTCATAATATTTCAAAATCAAAAGCATAACGTTCAACTTCCAAGGGAGTAAAGGTGAATAATATAACTTGATTAATTCTTACTTGGAAGATGTTATAATTGAAACTTCCACTTTCAAATGTATATTATATAGATTTTTAAATGAATCACCTAATATACAGTATAGGTACAATTTGTCCTCGACGTCTTGAGACACTGGAATTGCAAGTCGAGTCAATTCACTATTCGATCATCAATCAATCAATCGCTTCATTGTTTGATCATGGGAGCAAACATGTGTTGTGTTATATTATGACGAATTACATAGTGTACTAGCGTAATTTATATAACAATGAATAATATACATTTGTTCTCCTTCTTATCGAAATGTACACAAGTGTGCAACGCACTAATCTACAAAAATAACCGAAATTGATATTTCATGTGCCTTCATATTTTCATCTATAACTCTACCTATAATTGTTGCATCATCACACACATTTTCATTATAGTTATATATATAACAAAGTGCATTATTATTTTTGTTAAAGATTTCTTCATTATTGTCTAATTATATTTATATATTATGTATATATTAACACGTGGTTTTAAGAGAATGAATCGTCAACGCATGTGTTGGAATGCACATATAATATATGTATGTATAATAAATCAATTGAAATATGCAATAATATAGTTGCCTTTTTGCGTTTGGGCCTCACTACCAACTAGATATTTACAGGAGGTAAATATAAATTACAATACAATTATTTATAATATGTATATTAGTAAGTTGTTAGGAGTTTATCAGGAGTTTACTGCTGACTTATTTTGGTTTGGTATATATTCTGCGCAATTTATAAGTTTTAATATTACAGAGAAAGTGGATTATATTTGCGCATTAATTTGTTTAGTTTTGTTGCAATTAGCGCTCATTGCTCAATAGTCGCTTGTTCCAGTGCCTCGCGGGGAGAAAGAAGAGAGCGTCGAGACGCCGACGTGGTAAACGTGCACATTCATTAAAAGACTTATACAACAAGAGCGGACACAGACATTTTATCATTTAAAGATTCATTTTTGTTTCTCAATGGGGTGCAACTAAGTAAATAGCTGTAGTTTTCATTTGTTTGTCGTTCTCAGTTGTTGCTAAACGGAAACACAACACACGAGTGAGGGTAGTTAGTTGGTAACTTGGTGAAATGGGTTTGAAAATACATGCTGAGAAAATATAATTTTGATTCAGCACATTCAAGAATGGACCACCAACAAAATCAAAGATTCTTGACTAATTTGTTAGACTCGCTAATTTCTTTGTGATATTATACTGTTGATAATATTGAAATTTCGTTTATTTTGTGCTTCATTTGAATACGATTAATTAACGATTACTCTGGTTGGTTATAATGCTTTTAGTCTTTACTAATGATCGGTTTGCAAAGGACCCATTCAATTAGAGTAAATCACAACGTCGTTTTTTCTTGCAAGCAATGCATCGCTTGCGTCCTCATTGCGGGTGCGCTCTTTTTCCGTGAAGCGTTCGCAAAACTTGATCGGCAATGACAATGCAAGTTATCGCATTGTTTGTTATTAATTAGTTTAATTTTAATTGTGTTTGTTTCATTAAAGTAATATTGCCATATTTGTACAGTGTAAGTGTATATAGTGATATTAACTCCTAGAATTTGCATTCAATTGTTTGTTCTTTTTGCTTACGTGTATCACCCCTTAATTGCGTTTCTACGACGACTTCACCTTTAGTTTCTTCATCTTAATGATTTCTCATACGTGAACATTGAATTTGCGAACACACTTATCATGTTAAGATCGATGCCAAAATTTCAATCTACGTTATTATTTGAATTCCTTTTGTGGTTTTACTTCCCTCATTTGCGTTCTCTCAATCAATTTTTATCTAAGTTTATATATATTTATATATAATATATCAATTATTTTATAATGATAAAAAGTTTCTGCGCTACAATAATATCTCACTTTGTCGCATCAGCACACAGAGATGCAAGAAAAATTTGTTTTTGTTTATTTAATTTAAGTTCCAACCAACTTTCTCTCGCATAATCTATAATTATTTGCGCGCTTCTTCTTCTTGCCTGCGTACTTTTGCCTGTCTAAATCAGTATTGCACATTCGCTTAATTTGCTCGCATCCAATTGACACCTTACGATTTTTGTATGTTTTCTTCATAGTTAGATTAATTTAGTATGTACTTTACAAATATAGATCAATGACAATAATTGGTTTTAAGGTTCTTAGGAGAGACCACTACATAAAAAGTACGTAAAAATTTATGTTGCGCTTTCCCATCTTTGGTTGAACATAAACGCATTCTTTTCAACTTTTAATTGTTGTTGCCCAATTGGTTTGTTTGTTTGTTTCGCATCTGGGGATTAACTAGAAATGTGCTAAATTAACACTAACAAGATCCAGTATAAAATTATCTATATATTACACAAATATATAGTATTTCGTTAATATTATTTAAATATCTTTTACGAATTTATTTTATTTACTTTGTTGTTGTAGTTGTTGTTGTTTTAAGTTCTCTTTGTGATTTCAATATTACTCAATATTACTGCGTCTTTACCTAACATTAATGCAGCGCAAGTCCATGTTGCGTCTGCATTTACATAATTTATTAATTAATGAGATCTTTTTGTGAAAAAGCCGAATTGTTAATGTACAAACTCATAGAACACGTCATAAAAACAAAGTCATTAAGGTTAACATTAATATTCAATGTTTGTCATTTTAATTATACTTAAGTCATAGTAAGTTTAATTTGCGTGTGTTGTGTTGTTTCATTGGTTGCAAACATTATTGTTGCGGTTTTTTGGTGGGAATTAACACGGTGCATTTTGAAAAAAGCAGCACACAAAAATGTAGAAAAGCCGGAAGACAAAAGGCTCGGGATTTATACGATGAATAATGATTATTAGCGCTTGTCAGAGAAACGATAATTGATTACCTATCTTGAAATAGTGGAAGTGTTTCTATTGATTGTAAGAAAAACAAATTGCTTGCGCCATTTGCTGACCAGCAGCAATGCGAAAAGCGCGCAACCTATAATTCTAAGCAATATTTTTATATTATCGTTGGTTGCCTCCACTCTCAATAAGCCTAATAAGTACGACCGCTTGATTTTATTGCATATTTAAATTGTTAAACGAAAAACGCAATAAATATTCATTCGAAAAATCTCAAAATTTCTCCGGCCAAAATTCCGAAACTTTTACGAATTGCTTAATAAACGCTCATTCGGCTAATGAATACCAAACAAACAATTACACCAGCAAGGAAAACTAAAATTTCCTTGCGCGATATTGCTATAATTAAAAGCAGCTCAATTCGTTATCTAGCTATTACGTTATTAATTATTAGCTTTAAGTAATAATACAAGTATGACTAATTAGTACGATATTCCTTTCTTTCAATGTTTAATTATAATATTTTATAATACTGTCTTCTTCCATCATGTTGATTACCAAATATTTCATGTTTCGCCTTTTAATGTTGATTTTTTCATTCCATTCCAATTTTGTTAAGCAATTAATTAAACAGATTCTACTACGTCTACGTCTTTATAATTTTTTACTCGATATAATATACGTAATAATTATTATTTCTAATTGTTATTTATTTATCGATAATATCAAGTAATTATGAATATACTAGGTACGTTCTCTGCTTCCCGATAGCAAAATTTAAGCACTAAATATATTTTAAGTCAAAGCCGCCTTTCATTGCCCTTGAATTTCAACGCAATTTGGTGTAATTGTTTATTTGCATACATATGCATTGTAAATAATATAAGTTCAGGGTTGCATGAGTAATCAACATTAACGCATTGCAACAAAAAACATAATGAGCTTCAATTAAAAATCGCTTAGTCAAAATATGGATGAATATATTTTATGGCCCGTGTTTGATGGTGAAGAATATGAAACTGTGAAAATATATTCATTGTTATTGTAATTATTGTTTGTTCGACTGTATATATTTCTGTTTGCGTATGTTATGAATGTGTTTATTAATTAATTGTTTAATTATTAAGTAATAAGTTGTTAGGCCTCTCAAAAAATCTACTGATTGTGCACCTCACATTCTAGAGATATTTATATAGAGAATATCCGAGTATCTAACTGTTATCAATTAATTAATTAATTACTTTTTGTTAGTTCAATTCACATTTACTTCTTGATTAATTAAATATTTTGCACAATGCATCTTGATTTCAAGTTTTTAAATTTGTTTTCAGTGTTTATAATACATATATTATAGTCAAATGCTATGTCATCCATGGATTAAATTTAATTCAGTATTTTTAAAGATTTGTCTCCTTTAATTCTGTCGTATATTTTAGTTTGTTAGTGTTAATTAATTTAAAACTAAACTTTTCTTTGGTTGTTCCACTCGAGTTCAAATTCGTGCATGTCTATACATAATGAAAGTGATACTGCAAGAGTTTGAGTTGCGTTCGAAGTAATTATCTGGTAATAACGTGAATAAAATGTCAACCTTTCTCATCCTAATAATATATATGAATGTTTATATATATAGTATATATGTACAACTAACTTTATAATTTCTTTAATCAGCCAAAGATGAACGAATTTGCTCAGCAAATATGTGTGTACGTCTCTCTCTAATAAAATTATCTTCTATAAGTAGTATATACTCGTTTAATCTATACACAGTCAATGAGAATTATATTAACCAACTAATTTATACGAAAACGTAAACAATATGAATAAAATAAATATTAACAAGAGAATAACCTAACGTAACACGAGTGTTTTGACTGATTCTCCATTATCACACGTTTGACGTTGAAATGAAAACGAATTCGAACAGTTATCTAGTTTTTTGGTTCACTAAATGTGTATTTCCACCCACGTTTGCTCTCACAGATTTGCTTGTTAATATTCTCGCTATAATAAGTATGTAGTACTTTTAGCTTAGTTCATTGTCTCCATTCATTTGTCATTTGTGTTTTGTCTCCTAATTCGCTAGTTCATTCTTATAACTTTGATATATTTTCTTTAAATTGTATGTAGTATGTCTTAACACTCATATAATGATGATAATAATAATTATTGCTACAGCAAATGTTTAAATTGTTTAATTACATAGCTATCAAGCTTATTCATTTCTTCCAATCTTACTTTTCCTAGCTTTATACTGTTTGTTTAACGTCGACATGTCTTCTTGCAATTGCCATTGCACATCTTGCTTAAGTAGTTATTTATTTATAAAGGAATTCCACTACCATCTCGTACGCTTCCTCTCATTATCCTGTAACCCTTAACAATGATGATTTATTTGCATTTTTCCATAGAGATTTAGTATTTTATTAATTGGTAATAATTAACTAATTAATTTATGTATTAAGCTAGATTTTAATTAATTAATTAAATTTATTCTATTGTAATGTCGTTTGTTTGGTTTGATCAAAGATTCATTTTATTCACTTTTTGATGACGTTTCGCATCTGCGAATACGTCATTTGCAATTCAATCGAATTGTTAATGCACTTAATTAAGGGATGAATGGTTGCAAATGCGTATATGAATTTTAATGAATCCAAAGAAAAACAACCAATTTGTTGCATGTATTTGTTAAGAATGCATTTTGATGCACTATGCGGAGATAGTACGGCGGCTTTCATAGCGCGTCTTCTTAGAACTCCCTAACAAATTTTGCGATGATGCAAACCGGCATTCAAATGCATTCAATGAATGATATTCGAGGATGATGGTAATTTCTCACCCATTTTACGCATTCGTGCCGCAAGCGATTAATGAGTTTCGTTTGTTTTGCTACATTTCCCATTGTTATGCTTTTGTGATTTTCGTTTCGCATGTAACACAACGCGCTTTTTTCTTTTTGTTCTTTCAGTGGTGGATTAAGATCAAAATGGTTGTTAGTTGACGTTTTCGGTTGGTGGTTGGCCGTGATGTTGGTGATACTAAAACAAACACGTAATAAAAGTGGGGATTACTTAAAGCATTCGCCATAATCTAAAAAACGTACATGTTACTTTGTGGTTTTACCCTCCTAATCCAAAATATGATCCGATGCTACCAGCCAGACAGATACCCAATATGGAGAGGCAGACCAAGATCATAATCTTCTTCTGCAGATATGCAATGACAATACAATTTTAGTGTGTGTCTTTTCGTAACGCAAAAAGTGCCCTGCTTGTGGTCATTTCTCTACTGCTCTCAATCAAGTTAACTCTAGCTACGACTAAAGGAAAATAATCTACTTAAATAAACAAAAACAACAAAACATTAACAAAAACGGTAAATTTATTATCATTATTACGCTCTTTCTGTGCTTCGTTTTACTTTCTTCTCTGCTTCCGATTCAATCCCGCACTTCTGATCATGACGTACGTCTCTATGGTAATGAAACTAATTACTAATTAATATAAATTAATCACACACAAGAGCAGGACGAGCGCGCGCTGTTTGCAACAGATGACAAATTATCCTTGAACTCATTGCCGCGTGTGCGCGCTCCCATGCTCGTATCCTTCGTGCGAGCTGACATTAATTGCGAAATATATTAGGATCACATCATAATGTGCTGTGCAAACTTAGCATTTCTTCACGTCATTTACGCAGTTCTACTTAATTTATGAATAGTTATTTAACAACTACCCCAGTTGATGATAGCTAAATCTGCTCTTAATAGTTTGATCACTAGCACGAAACGAGTTTTGCGCTTGGAACACGAAGATACCTCTTTGGTTAGCATTAAAAGACATAATTGTTTATGTTACCTCAACGACATGAGATATTGTTTGTTTAACATCATCTAGACTTGATGCAAATCTCTTCAAATATCATCTTGTTTCTATGTGTTTTATACTTCTATCATATTTAAGTTTATTACACTATTATCAATTGATAATGTTCATAGTAAATGCAGGTTCATAATATGCACAAATTTATGTGATGTTCTTGGTTTCAAATACTTTTTAGTATTTTTGATTTCCTAATTTGCTTCCAATAATTAATTTACAATAATTATTTTTGCACAGATCCATGTAATTTTTCAGTAATTTATGTTTTTGAGTATATAAGTCAAATGATTAGCTAAAATGAAGCCCATAGATTAAAATTTGTTAGGAAAACATAAATAATTTATAATGATTTATATATATAGTCTATCTAACAATTTACGATAACTCTTCATATATTCTTGTTGTGTAATATAGCGATAATTATGATTTTTGTTTTCTCAGTTTGCTGTTTTTTTTAATATAAATTCCTCTCTACGTATTGCAAATAACTGTACATATTTACACAAATAACGCCTACAATATGCTAATATTTCTCTTTAATCCTTCTTTGTCCTCGTGCTGTATTTTACTATTTTGATAATAATATAATATTTCTACCCATTATTTTCTTTGCACTTTTGTTTCTGCAATTAAGATTCTAACATATGTATATTGCTTAGACATACAATCTTGATATTTATTATTTTACTGAATCCTTAGAAGATTTGCACTATGAATCCATGCCTAAGCTTCTCAATCCACTATCACTAATAACATCTCTTGTGTTCTTTCTTGTTAGTTTACATGTGAATAAAAAAATAAATTAGAACTTTCCATTAATTGCCTGCATATGTACACATTTCTAATCCATCATTTATGCAATTCTTGCATCCGTCGTTTGGATAATTTGTAGTATTAGGGTGACTGGCAGCGTAAATAAATATTGTGGTTGAATTGGTCCTTGCTACATCCTTCGGTAGCTCTTCAGCGATCTCAGCAATTTTTAATAAAGGATAATTCAAAGATATGTGTATGTTCCATATATTCCCATTCTTCCTTACCAATGCAAATATGTCGTAAAACATTCGACATATTTTCATCTGTTCGTACTACGTTCCCTGATATTTACGATGATAAATGTGTTAATGGTAATGATGTGTATTCAATTGCAAATAATTTTCGGGAGAAAAATTACGAATTTGACAACTAAAATAATAAATACGCGCGCGTAGAGGGAAACACTCTGGTGTTATTTTAATAAATGTTTTGCTTCTTAAAATTTCTTGTGTTATGCAAGATTCGCTCATTGCGTTTGCATTGAAGTATTTTGTGCTCATTCCACCTGGCGTCATGGCAGCACGTTTGCTAGAACAATGATAAGAACGATGATGACCACTGCCAAGCAGATAATGATGAAGATCTTTTTCTGTAAACATAAGAAAACATGGATGGAAACCAATAAAATAAATAATTCCACGAAACATTTATACGTTTTCACACATTCAATTTCAAATGTTAATTTTTCATTGGTTTCTTTGAACATTGAAACGCAATTACTTGAATTGCACGTGAATAACAGGAAAATTAACATTTGAAATTCAGTTAATACATTAACACACACATTAGGCATTCGTACAAAATAAAAATACACTTAGTAGCACACTGAAAACAAAATTATTTGCTAATTTTCATAAGATGCGCACACTCTATACAGACACGCACAACACACAAATGCTAGACACTGCACGCAACTGCCAATCGGAAAATGCAATTTCTACGAACGAAATAAACTAAAGTCTGAAGAAGAGTAATGTGATGACATACATACATTGTGCTTGAATATTGAAACTTCACATCAGACACACGAAGGCACACACCAATTGAGCATAGAGTATAAATATGTGCGAAATAAGAATGTTTATCCGATCAAAGTCAGTGTCCACTGAGATTTGCTTAAGGAAATAAAAAACGTGAAAACAAGACGAACATGAAGAAACGTAAAGATAAATCTCGTGTGAGTGCAAGTCAATGAAGATGAAAGTCAAGCCTGTGCGAGAAATGCAATTTCGGCGCGCCGTTCTTCGCGTCTTCTTTCTTCCGGATGTGCGCTGGCAGATTGGGATTTACTCATGTTTTCTCATCCGCAGGCTAACTCTCTGGAGGCATGTGGAGCATATGTACGTGTGCGAGGCGAAGGACGAAGAAACATACCTTTCGCGCTTTAGTCTGGTAGGCGGCGGCGGCGCGCAGTTGCTGCTTGCTGACTTCTACGTGATTCTGTGTCTGGCCCACATGATACTCGACGCGATCAACTAGTTCGCCCTTGTGTAGCGTACACACATGCACGTGGATGTGTGTTTGTTGCCGCCCCAAGTCATCGTTCGTTTATTTGTTGTTTGATTGTTTGTTACGGGGTGGTTTGTTATTCGGATTTGTTCAATGATCATGATCCCAAAATGGCGTAGAGTTTTGTTATACAAGAGGTGGAAATAGCATAGCCACGCACATAAATGTTGTCGGTTTGATTTGATTTCACAGCAGCCAAAAAGATGGTGTTAGAAAATTGTGTTTACGCATGTTTCGTACACCATACACAAAAAAAAAATAGAAAAGACACCCAATATTCATGTGATAAATATACAGATAGATAGAATATAGAGGCACAAATATCCATTTAAATATTAATGATTATCACAGTTATTTGCAGAAGTATTCACAGAATGTATCACATCCATGGAGAAAATGCGCATATAGCCGAAGATAGAAAAAAGTATACCACCAATCGTGAAACAATCATCATCATCATCATTGAAAAATAATAATGTACACAAATCAGACCATAAGCGTATTTATAAGGGTGATTAGAGAGCGTTAGAGAGCACGCAGATAGTTGAAAAATCGAATATGAAATTATTCGATTAGTTTTTTTTTGGTTAGATTTGTTCATCACAACAATGTCGTTAGCATGACCACAACCAAAGCACATATTTAAAAATCACATTTAGTAATTAGAATACAAAGTATTAAAGTAGTTTTAAATAAAAATCAAATTCAGGATCAGGATAATTATGGACAAGTGTGAAGTTGTTGTTGAACGTGGCACCATAGAACAGAGAAAGAAAAACAAAAAAAAACAAAAAAAATTAAAAGCGAGTACACACTGTTCGATTAGGGGTGGCTAAAGAACTAAAACAACTCTGGCAAGATGAAAGAGCACTCACCCGTCGCGCTTTGCTCTGATATTTGAGGGCTTTCTTCGTATCTTGCGTCGCCGTTTGCACATAGTCCACAGCGTGCTCTACATGGTATTCGATACGATCGATCATTTCGCCCTAATGAACCAAAGCAGTACACAATGAGAAGATACCAGAAGGATGCAGCCGTCCCCAGACGTGCGCGCACGTTTCAATTCAAGAGTGCGGAGAGAATAGATGGAAATTTCAAGAAGTTTTGTTAGTTCAGTAAACGCCCGAACGCCCGAAGTGTATTTCTTGATATTCAAAAAATGTGCATGCTCCCCATGTTAGAGTGTAAGAATTTAACCCATAATAAAAGCATTTTGATTTTATCCGCAATAAAATCGTGTTAGCAACATTTTTACAGTTTTACCCGCAATTAATTCATGCCATTTAATAAATCATCCCCAAATTAGCAAAAGTGAAATAAAAATGATCGTCCTGTTGTATACTGTTGTTGTTGATATACCAAGTAGAGCATTGTGGATGTTCATTTCGTATTGTTCGTAATATTCGTTGATTTTTAACGAGTAGCTGTTTTGTATCCTGAATTTTTTTGGGGGTGGATTTAAACCGGAAAATGTCCAACGAAATGGCAATCAGGCAAATAGCGCTTGTTGCTGCTTGAATAATGAAAACGTGAATATCGCGCGGCTTTTTCACTTTTTGATTCCATTAGTCGGACATTATCCTAATTAATCCATAATGAACGAAGCGTGTTGTTTCACCAACACGCATCGATTCGGGAGTTTGGGGGGACGTCTCTCATACCTGATTCTCGACCAGCATTGCCATATCCATGAACATGTCGTGCAGCTCCCGAATGGAGGTTTCGAGCTTGATGATGTCCGCATGCCGAGCTTGAATGTCAGCGAGCGTCTGTTTGGCTTGTTGCGTTTCCATGATGATCTGGAAAATAGGACAAAGTGGTCATAGTCAGCATGACGATAATAATAAGGCTGTGGCGCACGCTCGTATACAATCCATAAAGCAATTAGTGTTAATTGCTGCTGTGCCACTACTACAATAGGCTACTTACGCCCTGCGTGAAGACGGCGGGATTGCCTTGCTCCAACATTTCCTCCAGCTCTTCGTTCGTCGTTTGCCTGCCAGCTAAAAGCACATACACACAATGTTTCAGCATTACAATAGCACCACCATCCGGGATAAAACAGTGCACGTACTGATTTCAAGTTGTCGCTGTATTCTTCCTTTACATCGCTCTCGGTAGTCCGTTTGCGTTCGATTGTACTCAATCATCACCTCAACGAATTTCCTCGAGAGTGTTGAATGCTGCGTTTTTCGTATTCGCAGGTCCGCCGACGACTTGTTCATTTGTTCCTCCTGTTCTATGTTTTGTTCTATCACTATAAACACAAACGAGAAAAAAAAACAATGAATCAATATAGAATTAAGCTGGTTCTCTTTACGACTATTGATAATGATGACGTGTATTAATTATTGCCAAGAATTCTTAAGCATATTTAAGCTTCGTTCGGCGTGCTTCAATAAATTTTGGAAGAATTGCATTCATCCTTTCGCTGACGTATTCTACGCCGAAAAGAGGATTAGATTATAGAAATATGATTTCGGTTCGCGTATTAAGCGCGTTTCAATTTCCTGATAGATATCAAACACAATGCATGTTTCACCCTTGAAGAATTTCATTGCTTTGCTTCACCGCCGTCATCATCATCATCATCATCGTCGTCATTCTTTTATATGCGCATTCGCCTTGATCCAATATTTTCCGCAATGGACGTGCTATAAAATATGGAAATGCTAATACCTTTTAACTTGGCACGGACTTTGTTGGCAGTTTTCTTGATGTCGGCCATCAGGTCTTCCAATTCCTGTTTCGTTTCTGCAAGAAGAAAAACAAGATCAGACATAAGCAAGTGAGTAATTCATGCAAATGCAATATGCGCCCGAGATATTGCTAATTTTATATGGTAATCAACTGTGCGCGAGTCATGTTTGCGCAAAGAGGAAAAACAAAATTTAAGGTGAAAACACAGCGGAAAAGTTTCACAAAACACAAAAACAGAGGAAAATTTGTTTTACAAAAATAGAAGAAAGGTACGAAGGATAACGTGAAAAATGCAACAAATCTCTCATTCGCATTCATGAAAACAAGAAAAGTTTACAGCCGAAGGATTCGCTTGCTCTCTGGACGAAAAGTTGTAAAATACTTTCAGGTCCGTATTTCTAAGCCGGCTCAAAATAGTCCCGGAATAAAATATGCGCTACATTAAATTTTAAAACTTTCTGGAGAACTAACAAATTAAAACTTAAATAATAAATTATCTGATTCGCCTGCGAGTAAATTAAAAAATGCAGAATAATTATTATTATCCTTGACACACTTGTTGTGGAAATGCTATATATAGAATTCATAAAAAAAATATTAAATAAATTGCAAATGTATAAAAAGGAAATAAATCCTGGCCTGACCGCAACAATGCTGTGCACGAAAAAAGAAGAAGGATAACGACGACGAGTGATGGAAGAAAACGCACCGGAAGCGCGCCGCTCTCCATTGCGCTGTGAAATTCTTACGCTTGGGTATTTTTATGTAATCCTGAATTATAAATAAGCATGGGAATATTGAAAGTGCCACCAGTTCGTGTGCGCGTGCAGAATTTTCACACTCCGCGCCTTGCGAACACGATAATATAAAGGAGAGACGTAAGAAGAAGCAGAAATGGAGGCGGTGAAAAAACAGCGCGGCCATAAAATTTGCCACGCAAGGGCAGATTTTCGTAATCCTCATAATAAAGTTCAAGGACAATAATAATAATAAATCAGCGCCGAACGTAATCATTCGATTCGCGTAGAAAGAAAATTGCAAGCTCATGACATTGCGAATTGGCTGCGAAACAAACGAATCGAGCGATGGCAAAAACTGTCTGCGGGACGTCTAAATTGCGCTCGCGAAACATACGAATGATGTCAGCCCGTCCGTCAGCAAGATGCGTATGTAACAAGCAAACAATTGAGCGACGACAACGTCGGCGGTGGCGGCGTCGGCGACGGCAGAAGCTTTACAGACAGGAGCACTGAATAGCGGAGTCTATGTGCAATTAGGCATGAAATGCGTCATCGCCGCCGCTGACAGCCCACGTGTAAGAAGAAGCCACGATATTGCAATGGAGTTGTTTGATTTGGCCGCCTTCGAGTGACAGCGGCGGCTGCAGTGCGTTCGGCGAGCGTGTGGGCGGCGTCCAAACGTCAAAGGGCATACGCAAACGCAATCACCGTGAGAAGAAGCGAACGTCATACAAATAAATGCAGGAGATAACATTTTGCGAATATCGCGTTGGCGATGCAATGTGTAGTAGTAGGCGGCAATGACGCCAATCCGCACAATTCGTTGATAAGTTAGTCATATTTATTTCGCGAATATTCCACGCGATTGGTGCAAATTAATTTTGCAAATTTAATTAACGCAAATCCAATGTAATATGACGTCAATTTATATGTTTTGCAAAGTGCTTTTACAGCCAGAGGGGTTGCGCGATGAATACATAAATACGCCTTAATAATTAAATAGCAAGTTAATTTTGGTATTCTGTTTATAATACTATGTTTGAAAATATAACAACAGTAGCAATCAGTAAAGAGCAATTTGTTAGTTTTAATTTAATCAAATTGAATGAAATAACCAAACTGCACCATTACGGACTAATGAACCGAAAAACCAACACAACTTTTTTCCAATGTTTTTCTATTTCTATTTATAATTCAATATCCAAGTTTCGGAATTACGCCTGCGTTGAAATAGAAATGTTATTCAAACAGGGTGGAAATTCATCAGGCGCAAATAAATTACAATTGCAAACGGGAATTGTGCGAAACCCTTGTTAGTGCGAGCAGCAAATAGGAACACTGCTATTCTTGCACAAACTAAATTTGTGGAAATTGAACATGATTGTGCATTTGTAATACACGGTGTTGCATAATATTCGCAAGCTTCGAGCGCATGTCGTTATCAATTTTCCATTTTGTATTTCACGTGCTGCCCGAACTGCTGCTGTCTGTCTGTCTGTCATTATTTGACTTGCAGCTAGACAGGATACTGAAACTATCCACAGGATACTTCCACTGAAACTATAGATAAACTTTCAGCATTGTTGGGAATTTGAGCGAACTCAACTAGCCAAAATTATTGTACGTCATTTGCATGCGCTGTGCACAATCGCGTGAAGATTACGCCAATACAGATGATTGCCGATTACGTCAAAACCGCCGCCACCGCCTCAACCCCATCTGCCGTCGTTGCTACTGCCGCGATAACGAGATAACCGATTAAGCTACGGATTGTGTTGCAATCAAATACGGGATTGACGATAAGCAACTTCTACAATTCAATCGCGCAACCTATTAATACTTTTCAATTTGCACAATTGTCCATACGAAAATTATTGAAACATTTGAAAATTTCAAAAAATTCTCAAAGGGCTTTCGTTTGCAGGTCTAAATGAAGTACATTCTCAACTTTTAACCCCCTTATCTAACGTGACGACCATGAGACCATAGAGCTCGAGCAAAATTTTACAAAATTTTACTACAAATTATGCTCTCACGTAGAATTAAAGTTTGCTCAAAGCCTAATAGTGTTACGTAGTTACATTGAAAATTTAGTTTTAAGCACGTTCGCATCAAACAAGTTTGATGCATTCACCTCGGCACTAAATTGATCAAGTTTTCGATCGGGCCATGTCATGCATGTTCTTTGGCGGTTTGCGGGCATCGCGTCGAATTGCATTCCGTGTTTTTGCTTTTGCTCGCTGCTTCGTAATTCGGCTGCTTGCAATTCAAATGGAAGCGGATGTCGAATCGAGTGCAAAACCGCGCTCGCAACACATTGAAAAACCGCCGACATAGTCGTTCGTTTACAACTCCCGGTTGAAAATATCGATTCCACTTTTTGCCAGCTACATCGGCCATTCGATTCAATGCGATGCGATGCAAAACTCAACAACGCAAATGCGGTTTGTAAAACAAATATTTATCAAGCGTTCCACCACCGAATTGCATGGCGCTTTGACATCGAGGAGAAAAAATCAGAAAAATACAGATCAAGGAGCAATTGAAAATCGCCTCAGTTTTCCACCAGCATTATCTCAAGCGGAAAGTCGGGAAGAAAAACTAAAATATGCGCCGGAGCGCTCACTTAAATTATTAGATGGAAATTGTTTGAACGTAGTGTATGCACTTGTAGTGCGGGACGAGACAAAACCTGCAGAAACATTACCGAATCCGTTGTACGTGACAGTTACCAGTGCAATTTCGCTAAGAGATACACATGCCAAATCCTCGCTCAGTGCGCTGTTAGTGCATTGCATCCCCGGGTTGATGTTGGCGGTTGTCATTGCCATCCAGTCATAAATTCATCGGCGGAATGGCTGCGTCCCACTGGCTCCTGCCGCCAATGTCGTTTGGCATTATGCGGACCCGAGTGAAAATTCACTTCTCGTTCGCCCACGAGAGCTCACCGAACGTATCGATTCCCCAGTAGCAAACTAATTGATTCTTTTTCTCTTTTTCTATGTAGGTACATAGCCTACGAAAATATGTCAAAAATGCTCTAATGTTAAAAAATTCTCCATTGAGATATTAGTTAAACTATTACTTTTGCGCATTCTTTTTGCGAGCAAGCAATAAAAACCGACTATCTGTCATCCGAGTAGGATTTTTCCATTAAATGATAACACGAATTACTTCATCCGACATGTCATAGTGCGCATTGTGTAATTGGTCCCTCTACGGTGCGCAACCGCTACGACTGCCGCCGTCGCCGCCAACCCCCAATCCCAAAAAGATCTGTGATAGTGCGTGCGCAGCGCGGCGCGTCTCTCGCATGTGTATTTATCTGGGACGAGGCCACCATCGCAGCTGCCACCATTCGGCGGCGGCCCGCTCGGTGCGAAGGTCAAAACCATTTCGTCCGCCATCCATTTACGCTTACGCTCGCCCTCATTTCGCCGCTACCGCTGCCGCCACCACGCACAATGTGCATTTATTGCCGCCCTCGCCATGAGCAACAATTGCTCTTTTCGTTCTGCCACCTTTGCATTTCATCCCTCTCCGCTCTACGCGAGCGAAATTCAACTTTCCGGAAGGATATTTTTGCCGTCAAAGTTGGACCGAAAGAAACGTAGGATTAGTCCTGCAAATCGCTTTATAAATGAGGGAAAATAACCACTTGTTATGCGGACTGCTAATTCCACTTTCAAACTTTGCACGCAGGCTTGAAGGAAACAAAAGGGAAATCACCGTCGCCATCGTCGTCGTCCTGCGCGACCTAAGCGTAAAGGTTACGAATTGATGATTTATGAGACTTGGAAGTGCACAAAAGATATTTGTTGCTCGTGCACAAAACGAGCACATGAGGAAGGGGCGTTCGTTTTCAATGTGCGTCAATAATAAATCAACAACAAATTCATATTTCATCATTGCAACGAGTGACTGGGGCGGCGCAATGTGTATGCCGTTTTTTGCCGAATAAAACACACATAACAAATCGCGTTTCGCTTCAGCGCCAATAAAAGCGCGAAATAAAAATAAATGCGATATAAATCCAGGGAAATAACGCTGAATAACATGGCAATAAATGAAGCGGGAAAACATCCCCCCGAAAAAAAAAGAAACCGTGACGAATCAATAACGCTGAATATGTATGCCAAATATTTTTCCTGTTATTTAACAATTCAATTTTCTTGTGATTGAAATTTTATATTTGTACAAACTGTACTTCTGCTCGAAACGTCGCGAAATTTTAAGAAAACACAAGAAAAATAGCATTATCTTTTCGGAAAATTAATTTCCCGTTTCAATAAATAAATTGATTCCATTAAATGTTTGCGCAACCCCTTAATCTAGATTTTAAAACTACTATAAAACGCAAACAAATTTCAAAAATTGCAAGGTAGTTTTAAACTCAAGAGCCAAGCACAACAACTGCTTGAATATCCCGTGAGGAACGTGTACGAAGAGTGTGACTAAATTATCCTGTCAGCAACTCGCATTAGATCGAAGAGTTTGCGCGCGAGTATGCTATAAAGTGAAGTTGCACTCGAACACGAATTGCCGCCCCCAGCACATTGCATCGTTCGGCTTGCGAAAATCGAAGCGCAGAGTACGTGTACACGGAAAAGGATGCGCGACTACTATGCAAACAGCGCACTCCAGGTTTCGTTCCCTCGTGCGCGCAATAGTTATTGGTATATCACGCGCGTGTTTACGTTCCTTGTTTGTCCCTGAGAAAAGGAAACTGGAACTCTTCGCCGGCGCTCTCTCGGATCACGTTTGCATGCACGCTTCGCATGGCGATGTTTGACGATGAAACAGAATCTCGGCTAGCGCTTTTTGACTTTTCGCACAAATAAATCGCGCTACCGCTTTCTTCTTTATCGCAAAAACATTTTGGGTCCCGGCTGCTGATCCTGGTCCCGAGTCCTGAGAGCGCGCCGCGCGTGTAAATAATCCGGCAAGTGCTATTTTAAGCCATGTCTAACCGAGCGAAAAACATTTCCAGACAGATTAACAGCGTTCGGAAATTTCAGCGTGACAACGTTACGATAAGGACACAAGAGGGTTTTTCATCCTTTTTACTGAGGAGATACGCCGCGCGACTACAAGAAGTGGAAAAAGCAAAGGTGCTTTTACTTCATTTGCGCTCACGAACAAGTAAAAGAATGTGACGCGTTCGCGTGCTGAATCCGGAAAGCGGGAGCGCGTTGCCGCTACGCGAGGCAAGGAGTAAGTGGAGGAGCAGCGGCAAATTAAATTATGTTTGAACGTGATTTTTACTAATTTCAACGTGATGCAAGTCAAGACGCGCATGCAGCGTACGAAGAAAGGACGAAGGAGAAAACTAAATTGTTACTCTCCGTGTTCCTATTTGTCTGCATTACCCAGGAGAGGCAAGATTCTCTTATTTTCTTTCTTCGTTAGCTCTTTAATGAAGGCAAATTCTTTCTACGCGCTCTTCGTGAGTAATTAAACATTGCCGCTCTTATTATTTTTCTTCTATTTTACTCTCTCGACGCATTTGCAATATAAAATTCAATTCGGCTTTCCGCAAATTGACAACTTTATCACGTCTTATCGCTGCGTTTATCCGTCTGCTTAAACTCTAAGCTAAATAATATCATCCCCCTTTCTAGGGCTATTGTATAAATAAGCAACGATGCGTATAAATAATTACCGACGCGATAGCATAGGATAACGTTATCCTTTTGCATGGCAACATCGATTTTCGTGTGTACGGGCGCGTGTGACACATGTAAGGATATTCCGGCGCGACTTCCCGTTGAATAATAACTGCTCCGCGCCGACGGAGACGTGCGGCGGTAACCTAATGCCAATGCGGGGCGGCAGCGACATTTACAAGCGAACGTCTTCGAGGAGAGAGAGTTAATGTCGTTGGGCGCTCACACGCGCGCGCTCGGCATGGCTAATAAATCGTAATTCGTTGCGCCCTTACTTCTCGCATATTAAATCTATAGATAGAGCAGCCGCCGACACCGCCGCCACCGCCACCGTCGGAAAGCCGATACTTGATTACGAGCGGCGGCTAAACTTGTTACTTGCGCCAACGCAAAACAGGAAGTTGCATTCAATTTCATCAAAGTTCAATTAGTTTTTCATTCCTCACAGCGCGCGTAGGTACCGTACATTTTTCATAGCTTGCACGCACACAAAAAATTAATTAACATTAACGAAACTATGCGACTCATTACGGCATCGGGAAGCCTGCACTAATTTATCACATTATACGTCGTCGTAAAGCAAATGGTTGCACAAGAGACAGGAAAACATTCCAGAGACAATGCGCTTCGTTCCTTTTAAAAGCGACAATGCGGGGTGCGCTTTAAAGTCCTTTCTAGTGTCCTATAAACCGACAAGACGCTCGCGTACGAGGAGTGAATATAAAGTTGCATTGAGCTCCCGACTTAGTACCACTTTCCTGCCAGGCTGTCTGTTGTACACACACAATACGGGGTAGAGAGAGAGTTGCCAAGCAACAACGAGAATTGAATTTTGTTTCACGTATTGTGCTTCTATGGTTACAACGTGTCGTAATAAAATTGTTTTATTTTTACATATTTTAGTGGTAAATTTATATTATTTTCGTGACAAGCAACCACCCCCAACCCACCACCCCGCTCGCTCGCTTCCGCTCTGCCCGAGGCTAGAGAAATAAACATGAAATATGAACGTAACTATTATTGATCAATTACTATGACAACCCTTATAATATCGCGCATTTACATATCGCACTATAGAGCTACGAGCGCCATTAAAAATAAGCGGGTGATAAAAGTTTGCAATCCACGCGGTAATCCATTTTTCGCGCAATGTCGTATTTTTCAAGGAAACACGCGTGTCGGACATTCGAACGCACATTGTGCTTATCGGCGGCGTTCAAGTGAGGGGCTATTTTTAAAAGTAAAGCGGTACTAAGTGGAAAATCCGGTTACACGCGGAAAGCACGCAAAGGTGCTGCAAGCCCAACGACCAGCCGACCGGCGATCGATCATCAAAGCAAGCGATTACTGTCTTTTCTTTGTACGACGTGTTTTTCACGCACTCTCTGCGAGTGACAGACAGCCGGGCGATTGACGAAGCTAAGCCGAAAACACGCGTTAGCTGCCGCTGATGCTCTTTACGTGTTTCGACGTAAAAGGGAGGCGGCAACGAAGGTGAAAGACATAGTAAGACGCTGTCAACATCTTTCTGCAATCAGCGAAAAATACGGCGAATATTAAGACAATAAATCAGGCGACGACGACGTCGCCGACGACTACCACTGCTACGCTCGTGGTGCGGCGGCGATGCTGCGCCCTGAATGTGATACCCGCCGCCACGTTCAAGCAACGCAGTCGCGCGCGCTCTCCGCCAACCACACCCTTGCTCTCTGGGCCAACAAAGTAGGGCTGCCGCCGTCGCCGACGCCGCCGCCAAACCTCGCGGAATTGAATAAATATTTGTGGACGCGTTAACGCCAACGAAATTTCAACAAAACTTTGCCTGCTATTAAACATTGCTTCATTCCTTTTTTCGGCCCGAATGCAAGCACCCCATTAGGTCGCTTTAAATGCCGCACCCTGAATGATGTAAAATCATTAATTTTTCCACGTTTATCGAGCGCGCCCAAACATTTTAATTGCGTGAAGCGCCCCCGTCCTCGGCATTTTTATTTAAATGCCTATTAAACGCGACACAAAATCCACGGACATCATGCATCATGCAATTATCATGTTTCTTCCTTTAGTGCAGCGCTGAGGCATTAATTATGCGCGTAAACAACTTGCGAAATACTTCACTCTGCATTGCGCTATATTTCGCTGAATGTGTCGCGTGCGCGCGCTTCGTACTTGATTAAATAATATTCCATAATACTGGAATAACTTTGCAGCTGCAAAACGGAAAGGATAACTTTCCCGGCGCGAGCCTGCTAGCAAACTCAAGCACATCTTTCATGCAAGTTTCCGACTAGTTGTTACAACGCAGCAAAGTTCTTTGAACAACTTGCATAAGATTTTTTGCACGAATGCAGAAAAATTGTTAGTGGATGCGCTTATTGTTTAAGATCTACTCTTGAAGTTGAAATAAAAAGCCTCGAGTTGAAATTTCCAGCTTGTTTCCGTAACGAGCGCAAGTTTATCAAGTCTGTATTTGCGCATGAATGCATAATTTTACTTTGTGAAATTCCAAAAATATGAAAACCGTCAAGTTTAGTTCGGGCGCACGTCCAAACATTACTTAATTGTGTGCATTACGTGGAAGATGAATAAAACAAAGCCGCTCGCTAATGTAAAATGCAAATTGTGAATTGTAAAACGCGAATTCATAACGACAAACTGCACATTCGTATGCAATTCGCACGTTCTCGTTGGGGGTGCGCGAACGCGCGCGCTTCTGCTATGCAGATTCACAAGTTAAAAGATAGTCTCGGCTATTGCATTTGCGGGAAACGTGCCGTTTACTCTTCGAATAAAGCGCGAGCACATTTTCTCTCTATGGACATTTAACGACCTTTCACAGCATTAAATAACATCTCGCAATAAAAACACGCTCGCTGAATGCACGCGTGTGTTGCCCGTCGCTTGTAGGTATAATTCCCAGTTTGATGCTCCTGATAAATGCGCGCAATTCAACGGAAATGCCATATGGCGTGATATGCTTAGTACGGCACCGGCCCTTTTCGGGGGCGCGATATTACGCCTTCCTTCGGGCGGAATTAGTTTCATCACACTTTGTACCTGTTACCCGGGCACACAGCTTCAGCTACAGATGTTCTCCGTCGCCGGGCCTAATGAGGGATCTCGCCTTTCATCCCTCGAATGCGCATTGAATTCTCTACACTAAATTAACCCTATACCTGAGTCTACTCCGAGACGCGCAAAGTACTTGGGTATTTATCCTGGAATTCTACGTGTGCGTTTGTCACACGCAGGACGCAACGATGATGAATGAAGAACCTTGCGAACGTCTCACGATCCCAAAATCTCCAAGATGCGCGAATTCAAGGGGAGGGAAATTTCTAAAATTTCCCTTAAACCGCAATAAAAACACAATGGTCCTTATACTCACTCTAATTAACCCTTACACACACAGTTGATTACCGAATTCCGACATCAAAGAAAGGTAGAAAAATTGAATACTTACCTAAAACAAACAGAAACCAATGTTAAGAACACTTTTAAATAAAATTGGAAAACTACGATAAAAGGGGTGCAAGGAGAAATTCAATTAACAATTAAAAGTCATGTTCATGTCATGACTAATTAATCCACTTCAATCCCAAATTGTGTGTGGCAACACGCAACAAGCGCTCGGGGAAAATGCACGCCAAAAGCGTGATGAGGAACGCATCCCAACATCATCCCGGAATAGATACGTACATTGCGCTACGGTGGCAGTGGCGGCGGCGGCGACGCCAGCATTGGAGGCATAAAAGCGGCTGTGAATTAATCATATATAGATAGTGGTTTTTGGGACGGCGGCAATGACGGCGAGCCGCTCGAATGACAAAACGCTTGAGAGCGACAAGAGGTCAAAAGGCGAGCGGCAGGAGCAACACAAATGCCTGTGTTGCTTGCGGTTTTTCCCCAACATTTTCAACCCGCCCGCCAACGACGCTCATTCATTCCAGCGCTCTTGAGTGTGCGTGATAAAGCGCTTCCAAGGATCGTGGCGCATTTTTTAAATCCTTCGCTGTCTAATAAAGAAACTCCGTAAGTGCACAAACACTTTGCGAGTCGAGTCGAGTGCCAGCAAATTATATTTTTCAATAAGCGCCCGCCCTTTCGCATCACTTCTATTTTTAATCGTTTTTCATCAGCGTCTCAACAGCCCTATTATTGAATAAAGCGCCCCCAAAACACCACCACCACCCCCTCATCCCCCTTTAGTGCCCACAATAGCTAATTGCGCGCATTCGTAACAATGCAATTGCGATGCGAACACACGATAAGCAGGACGACAAAGAGGATGCGGATGAAGAGCGAACGAACGTATACGAAGCGCGCGCGGAAGGTCACCGAAATCGATCGTCCTGTGTGTCCTGGTGGCGAAATTCAGGCGCATATGACGATGCCATCGCCGCCGCCCCCGGTACGTACTCCTCAAAATGTTGCACACGCAAAAACCAGCCGTCCAATAAACCAGTTCGAGAAACAGCTGGCCAAGTGCAAACTTTGCCCTCTTTTCCGGCGTCCGCTCCAGTCGAAAAAAAATAGACGACCACACTACTTTTTGTTATACATGGAGTAGCCGTCAAGAGCAGGCGGACAAAAAGCGTTCGCAGGGTACAAGAAAAAATGTACAAAAACAAAACAATTGCCAAGCTGAAAACACGAAATAGTGGTGGCTGGCCGGTAGTAAAGTTCAGCAGCAGTGGCAGTACGGACTGAAAGACGAGTTGGACGAAAAACCGCAGGCAATTAGCGCGCACGGATTGTGAATTCCGCTTATGTCATCCCTGGGATTATACAATACGCATGGCAAATAGAAGGGAAAACCGCAACATTCATTCCCGACTTATTTGCGGTCAAAATACGGTTATTATAAATATACACGAGTCGAGTGCGGTTTGGCATTGTGAGGAAATATGCTAATGTGTAAAATGCAATTGCATATTAGGTCGATGCATGCGAACATGCAAATCGAGTTTGAATTTGCATGAGAATTGAATTTGTTGGAAAATTACATATTATGCCGCTATTTCCAGGGCGTTTTTCCACTTTAGTGTGTTTCTCGTACATTTCTCTATCAACCGGCGCCAAACTTTTCTATTATCCTGTCATTTCTAATTTATAAACTTCAAGTGCATCAACTTTATTATCACCCTCAATATTTTGCGAATAAAATAAAATCCCCTTTGGAAAAACTGAAAATCCTATAAGCAATGCCGAATTCTGTATGCGTGCCAAAGATAAATCCTGAATCAAATAGCGTGCATGCGCAACACACTAAACTAGGAATCAAAAACACTTCTTTCTTTCGTTTCTTTTTTTATCCTTCCAGTGATTTTTTCCCTTCTTGGCGTGAACAAAGCGCACCCTTGAACGCGTGTTTTCCTTTTCGCTCGTCGTCGTTTTTTTTTTCACCCCCATTTTTTTGCATACAACCAACCCGCCGGCGGCTAGCAAGCGCGAACAAAACACTAGAGCAAACGCAATTCAACTAACAATTTGAACTCTGAAGAGCGCAGCGCTCTTGAGCGACGACTGGCGAGACAAAAGCGTTCACAAATGCGCCACTAAAGACGAAACCGAAAGGAAATTTCACTTTTTCTCACGTCGCATTTGCAAAAAGAATTCGAGCCAAGTGCGCATCTCGTGCGAATGAATGAATAAATGAACAACCGCGCGGAATTTTAATTGAAAACCACCCTTCGGACCACCCGCAAGGCATAAATTGAAATTTAAACTTCCAAATTCTTGCAAGCCGAGGGATGGGGGAAGATATTAAGTCGTTCAGGAAATTATTTCGTGCGTGCGAAATGTGTGCAAAGGCAAATAAATTGGATCAATTGCCATAATATTTTTACGTTTTCAGGGGGAGGAGGGAGGAAGTGATGGCGGGTGGAGGACGAGATGGTTGTAATCTCGTTACACGCCCCCCATGGACGCATTGTGTTCTCTCTCGGCATGCGAGCGATGATGATGTCTGCGTTCGACGGCGGCACTGGCGGCAGCGTTTTCCATTTTCCATTATGCACGAATTATATTTGCTAGCAGCGAACACACAACGTTAGCGCGCGCCTAAGTAATGAGGTCAATTATATGCCAGCTACCCCTAAATACGAAATAGAAATCGATTGTGAGCTTGTACGTTCTGTTCTTTTTCTTCTCCATATATAATAAAAACTATGTTTGCGTTCCGATGCGTTTCGTGCGCTTTTATCCACAAATAAAACACTAGCACGATTTTCATAAACTTTTTCTTCAGTTTAAGCGAAAGTATAGCGTGCTTATCCGAGCTGCGATAAATCATCATAAGTTAATATAAATAAATTCGTCTGGGATTTCATTCAAAGAAAAACTTCAGCGCTCGAAGAGATTTTAAAAATAGCAATTTTGCGTGTGCTCAGTAAATTCTATTGTGCAGTCCGCTCGTATTTTAAAGTTATTGACATGTATGCGAAAATATCTCTTTGTTTATTATCCGCTTTTTGCACTTATTGCACAATGCATCGCATATCACATACATTCATTATTCTGAATGTGCATCCCGAATGCGAGTCGTGTACACATCTCGTTATCCGCCGCATCCTCGGCGGCTCGCCAGCGACAAAAGGGAGCCGCCGTTTCGCGTTGACCATAAAGCCGGAAAGCTCTCGTCGTTGGCCGCGGCGGTGGCGGCGATCCGCCAAGCTGATTTGGTCCCCGCATCTCTTTGCGTCCAACAATGCTTTAGATGTTGTTGCTTTTTGTTCCGCATATGTACTTCAAAGCTACTATCGCATTTTGCAACTGATGAACTTTCATTCTCCTCTCGAGAATTCCCTAAAGAGTTTACTTATTTCTTACTATCATATTGGGGGGGCTTTGTTTCCATTCCAGAAAATTACTAATTGAATAATAAAGTTATTTAATAACATTATGGTAAAAATTCAGTTTTCGTTATTAAAGTAAATTAAATAATTAAAACACCTCAAACTTTTTTATTAAAAAATTGCGAGATAAAAAGCAGCATCCCTTTTCTTGGCGTGGCAAACTTTGTAACTAAAGTTTAAGTGATTTTTAAGACCATCAAGCTTAGAAAATCGTTAACGATACTTTTAATGCTTTTGGATATTTGCTCATTTTATGCTTGGTGCACATAAATCTTGACGCAAATTAAAAAGACAATCGCGGATCGATTTAGCCGTATACCGCGAGCATCGGGCTAGTCATTAGCGCAACGAATCTGTGCATGAGCCGCACAATAGCTGCTCGTTTGCGTGCCACTTGCCATTGATAATCGAAAGAACAAATATGACACAGACGTGGCGTGTGAAAAGGGATGATATGCGCTGATACTGAAATCGCACACACATGTGCATCCTTCGTGCGCTGCTCCACTCTTGTGCACGTGATCATTTCTCATCAAGCCACCCCCAGCGCAATGGAGTGAGCGAGTGAGTGTTCATTGAAAATGTTCAACGTTCGCGCGTGCCTGCCGCCACCGCCGCTGCCTCGCACAACGGAAGTAATTTGCCGACGTTGCGTTTCACATCGAATTGTTTGAGTAACAAATGGTCAGTCGTGTAAGTTTCTAATTAAATTCAGTAATAAAACTAACACCGCACTACCGCATATGCTCGTTGCGATTCTTAAGGCAACGCAATAAAGAGTAGGTACAACGTAGCAAAAATAAATGAAGAAGGACGAGATTAAAATCGTACTTACTTTCATCGCTTTGGGGTGCTGATAAAATGGCGCTGTGTTTCTTCTTCACCTCCTCGACATTTGCCTGCACCTTATCTATCATGTCACGTATCTCCTCCACCTGTAAAACAATAAACGTTTTCATTAATTACAATTAGAACAAAAAAATCACATCACGCAGCACTCGAAATAATTCCGAATCCATTACGCGTGAAGAATACTTCAGGTTCAATTAGCCTCTCAACGCCCATTGTGGACTATCTTAACGCTCCTTGCATTATGCGCGTATCTATTTCATCCCCTTAAAAATAAATACCGCCCGAGGGAGGCTGAAATATTGTCATTGCATAAGAGGCGGCACGTTATGTGTAGAATGACGCTATAAAGAAGCCAGAGTGGCATAAACGGACGAGTTGCAAAGTGGCTGTGAACGAGCGCATGGAAAAAACACGACGATGCATGAAAAATAATGCAATACAAAATGGCCGTAGCTCTGACGGAGGCGGCTACGTTAGTGGCGGCTGTAATAAAATGCAAATTTTCACTCGAAGGACCAAACATTTTATGTACAACATTAGCTCACTCGCTATGCAATCAAGCGTTACGTAAGGTAGCAATTTTGCTTTTTTGCACTAAATAAAAAATCCAAGAATAAATATAAGGTGTATTAACGCGAAATGATGAACAATTATTAAATTTTACATCCACGAACCGGTATGTGAAAAATAAATAGGAGGCACATTCAATGAAAATGTCAAAAGTGAGGAGAGCGCGGTATATGAGCAAAAACACATAAAATCCATAATAAAACAAAAGGCTGATTAAAACGCTCGAAAGCACTTATCACTGATTAAAATGTGTCTCTTCTCTCGCTTCACTCGCACTAGCGATTTTCAATCATCTATCATTCTCTAAGGCCATTCCCGCACTCGGTATTCGCATTTAATTTAAATGCGAGCGATGATTAAATTTCTATTTACACATTATTGTTCACCGTTTCGCGTGTGTATGTTTTTTCTGCTTGCGCTATTTTTAGCAAACAAGTGAGTGATGCGTTTTTAGTAAAAATCACATATCATCCGGAAATGGACATGTGAGTCACAAAATTAGATTCATACCTTCTATCCAAACAAAAGCTATTAAGTTAATGATCACATTCGCTAGACCAAGTGCTGATTAATACCCGGTCAAATGCCAGGAATAATTTTTATAAAATTAGCCCATATCAAACCGAATTTGATCGATGCTTTTATAACTGCATACCAGTACGAATAAGTTTGGAAAATAAGACATCATTTTGTTGCTGTACTAAAGTACTCAAAAGAAACGAGTAAAATAAAAGTGTGATACATTTGACTTGACTGTGAATTTTATACTCTCTGAACACTAAACATTGTTTTCTGGCCCGTAAAAAGCGAAACAAACGAAGGAAACGACATGTAGCTCGCTAAGCGTGTAATTTCCTAATTTTACTGCTTTTTTCATTTATTCATTTGCCATAAACAAAATGAGTTCCAAGCTTATAAAATTAAACGGATATGGGCTTTTTCTTGCACGTCTTAGGCAACCAACCTTTCTATGTGGGTGTTTCGGAATATCAATACTACACAAGTATTAAGCAGTAACTTAATTTTTATGTGTTCCAGAACGCTAAGAATACAACCACCTGCCATATTAACATTAGCTGAGTTAATTGCCCAATGAGTATGCCTCAAGGCTGATGTTATTTGTATATTATGCTCTTTGTACATTGATAAGCAGCAAGCTGTAATTGTACTATGTACATTGCATTGACAAATGCACCTGAAATAAATTATACAGTCATCCGTCCACTCATTTGGTAATTCATACATCGCATCTACCTCATAATAAACAACAATGTATCGTAGTTAGTTCAATTAATACATTTATTATACATATAACGTATTGCAAAAAACAGTTATGGGGCACCTAAGGACAGAGTGTTCCGCACCTAAAGTAGGAAGAATAAAATAGACATCAAGAAAAGACAAGACATAGAACAACACATAGTTTAACTCACCTCTTGAAAAAATGCATCCATGAAGCCATCCCTGCCCTCCACGTTGATGGTCGTATCATCCGGACCGACATCATCATCATCACTCTGGGCCTGCAAAACCACAAATCACATTTAATAATATATACACACAACTCCATTAGCAATTGATCGATAATTAATAATTACAAACAGGCAAGCCTTGACGTAAGCATGCGAGCTGCAGGCCGACCAAAATGAGAGAAAAGGGAAATGATGTGACGCCGGATGAACCCCGGGAAATCATATTAAATTAATGTTTTACTCTACTCTCACCACAACCTGCCGTAATCATATCAAATGGCCTTCATGTGTGACTTGCAATATCTCGAAGAATTATTTACTTTTTTAGGATTTATGACTTGATCATCAATCATAACCTCAATTCCAGATAAGAACATTACAAAAGACAGCAGCCCACAAAAAATCACACCTGAATAAATGAAAACTTAAATGAAGAAATCTGATGAGGGAATCATGCTAACCAACTAGCGAAAACTAAATTGACAATATTATTGATAACAAGAGCACTATGGATCACACACACACACACGCACATTCTGTGTTAGCGGCACAACACACGGACGCGCTGCTGTCACGCACACATGATTGCTGCAGAAGCAACAATTACGTGTCCTGATGGCTCGTACACCTCGGTACGGCTGATTAAAGCATACATTCATCATCGTAATTGCATGTGACTATTAATTGTTCAACACTTGCAAGCATGTGCCGTCACTCAGGAGGCCGTGCACAATTAACAATTTAACCTGCAATCAAGGAAATTATCGTACATGCATATGACAACCCGAGTCTCTTTGCACACGAATGAATATATTATGTATGTCATGTGCGGGCCCCCGATGATGACGGCCCCACAAAGAGTAAGAGTGATTGACCTAAAAAAGACATAGCTACGACGATTGCGTTTTCACGTGCTCAGCTGAGTGCATTCAATTATTACGGGGCGGATGATCCAATCGGATGTACGTGCACCATGCAAGTTGTACACAAAACACAAGAAGGCACACTTGTCGCGATCCTAATGCATAATACAATGCAGATGGTCACAGAAGGTAAATAGGCGAAACAAATTATCGGTCACCTAGTGTGTGGCAAAACAAAGAATGTGTTGTACGTACCGCAACGAGAGCCGCTAATCTATCCTTCGTCATCGTCGCACCGTCTTCTCAATCACGCACCGAAAACAATATGATACTTATATAAAAAGCCCATTCAAAATATCGGGGGGTATTCGACACCACGGCACCGCACTAAACTAAACGCAGCGCACGGCCCGCTCGAACGCCGCCGAAAATCGATAGGCGCCGCTCGCCACTTCTGCAGTGCCGATACCGGTATGCGCATGCGTCGATTACATCAACTTGCCGTGTGACGTCACATATAATTTGGAATTTTAACAATTAATTGTACCTTTCACAATAAACAGATTGGAAATCTAGGTACGCTTGTCTTCTTATATTATTTTTCTGAATCGTTTGATATGCATATTACATACAAACTTGATGTGCATAGGTGAAGCTGAAATTCATACGAATCATATGTGCTCGTCACGAAAGAGACGCCATTGTGAGCCATAACGACTTGGTCGGACAGTTGGTGTGATCTACGTAAATCCGCTCCATCGGTATACCGATTCCATTTTGCTTACAAAGGTAAATAGCGCTCGTCATAAGGTTGTGTTTTCTGTAATTATTTACGTGTTTGAGCGCTTAGATGCAGTGATAAATATTAGTGAAGTCGGCACCTAAATACGAAATTCCTGTGTAACATTTTGTAAGCGCCATACGACGAACAGTGCATTGAAATTTACGCGCTACTCCGTTTGTAGGCAATCTGCAAGCGTGAAACGTGCTTCTTGTTTAGCCATTTCACTAATATTCAATCATTAATTGTCGATTTCTGTCGTTAGCAGGTGTATTTATTTGTTGTTGTTTACGTCATTTAGTAAAGTATTAGGAATTTTCCGAAATTGTTTTCGTTCTTCTGTTTGTTCTTGGGCCAGTTGATTCGTACGATTCTTACAAGTGGGGAACATAACCTCTCAGTTCGGGCGGCAAAAGAAGTCGTGTTAATAACTAGTTGGTGTTTGCTTCTAGGTGATAATAGATAAACATGGCTCAAGAGCAAGAGATGCCCACCTTCAAGTGTGTGCTCGTCGGAGACGGCGGCACCGGTAAAACTACATTCGTAAAACGCCATTTAACCGGCGAATTTGAGAAGAAATATGTCGCAACTCTTGGCGTAGAAGTGCACCCTCTTGTGTTCCACACAAACCGTGGCCCCATCCGATTCAACGTCTGGGATACGGCTGGTCAGGAGAAGTTTGGCGGGCTCCGTGATGGATACTACATTCAAGGCCAGTGCGCTATCATCATGTTTGATGTAACATCAAGAGTTACCTACAAGAATGTACCAAATTGGCACAGGGATCTGGTGCGCGTTTGTGAAAACATTCCCATTGTCTTATGCGGCAATAAAGTAGATATCAAGGATCGGAAAGTAAAAGCCAAGACAATTGTGTTCCATAGGAAGAAGAATCTACAGGTAAACACTTCATTATTTGCTGTCCTGCAAACATATTACCATAACTGTTTATCTTTTAGTATTATGACATCTCCGCCAAGTCCAACTACAACTTTGAAAAGCCTTTCTTGTGGCTGGCACGCAAATTGATCGGCGATCCCAATTTGGAGTTCGTCGCTATGCCAGCGTTGGTGCCACCAGAAGTCACCATGGACCCACATTGGCAACAACAGATTGAGAAAGATCTTAAGGAGGCGCAAGAGACCGCATTGCCAGAAGACGACGACGACCTATAAATTATTGGTCTCCTCATCTTTTTATTCACAATACCTAAATTCTTTAAAGTTATACATTTACTAACCTTTGTCAACCAAAATTCGCTCTTAATTCTTGGCGTTAACAGAGATCCTAGACTAATAACCGTGAATCAAACAACTGGGATTGCATTTGTTATGTTTTATACAGATCACTATTTGATAAGGATAAATAGAAGTAAATCGTCACTTGATAGGACAAAGAATGTGTCATAAAATGCAATACAAAAACTATTGCTTTTGATAAACCTAATTGTTACATAATATTGTCTAATGGATGGTTGGAGAACTATTGAATATACATGTGAAACACAAGTGGACTGATTAATGCGAGCGTTAACAAGCTTCACGCATTACTATAACGCATATTTTTATAATCGTTTGAGAAGATTGCATCGGTTGTCAGCTTTGAGAGAGTAGAGTGTAAATTGCGAAAATTGTCCAGTGCGTTTATTACCTATGATAAATGTTAATAAACACTAAGTTATTTTTCCATAATTATTTTCTATACTTGAATTTCTTGTAAGAATGTCAACTGCTAGTATTAACTTAATATTCTTCTGTATAAAGGGTCAGTTATTAGATGGATGTTAAATTATTTACGACAAGAATGGAATGAATCATAATTGAAAGAGTGTTTTTACTTTATAAGAAAATGAAGGTGAAGATGTATCGGATTGATGTTTATAAATTGGTCTAACGAAGACGTGACGTTCATATTAGGTTCCAGTGATTAATAAAGCCATTATGATGTACTTTCCTGTGGCAAATTTTGGTTATCAACAATATTAGCTTATCAGTATTAATTTTTATTTGTTTACTTGCTACTCTATAGGAAAATTCCGATCAGCAATGAGTTAATTACTGAAAGAATTAGCTTTTGAATTTAGGAAAGTATTTTAATTTTTGAATAAGAAGAAATAAGTTTTGTAAAAGTTTAATTGTGACAATTATAATCAAAATTATTACAAGTTCTAACTTTACATAAAAAAAACTACGCCACTGGGTAAGCGAAATAATATTTCGTTTCAATACAATCTGACTATTATTATTTTTCACGATTGAAAACGCTCCATATAACAGAAATTCAAAATATACCTAGATTAAATGCTTAATTATTTTTTTCCAGCCTCTGCTGCTTTCTTTTCTCGAGCTTTCTTGCCCTCCATAAGGGTAAGACGATCATGCTCCGTTAAGGCGGGAAGAATGTTTGTAACAACTCCCGTGCCAAGCGTCATTGTGCCGTCTCTTAACGTAAATCGTTGTCCCTTCTCAAGGACCATAGGTCTAATCATTTTGAGAATAAGTTTGGAGTCCTCCCCAGGCATGACCATTTCTTTACCAGGGATCAAGACTTGTACAGCACTGTCCCACGTTCTCGAGAACATTTGCATTTGAACGAAGGATGTGAAAGGTTTCGTACGACCACCTTCTTCTTTGCTCAAGATGTATACTTGTGCTTCAACATGATCGTTTGCTTTGACTGATCCTGGTTTACACATGACCATTCCTCGCTTAATGTCATCACGCTTGACGCCACGAACTAACGCGCCTAGCTGATCACCAGCTTCAGCTTGTTCGAGAATCTGATGGAACATTTCAACGCCAGTGACAGTAGATTTTAGTACTTTATTATATCCTACAAATTCACATTCTGAGCCCTTCTTAAGGACACCTCGCTCTAAACGACCAGTTACTACTGTGCCTCGTCCAGGGATTGAATATACATGCTCAACAGGTAACAGGAAAGGTTTCTCTAATTCGCGAACTGGCGTTGGAATGTATTTATCCACTTCAGCCATCAATTTTAAGATAGCCTCAGCACCAATTGCTGGTTCCTTGCCTTCTAAGGCACATAGAGCTGAGCCATTAATAATGGGTACATTGTCACCATCAAAGCCCATTTCAGTCATGAGTTCACGAATTTCCATTTCCACCAATTCAACCATTTCCTTGTCAGCTGCATCTACTTTGTTGATGAAAACAACAATATGTTGAACTCCAATTTGCTTGGCAAGAAGCAAATGTTCTCTGGTCTGAGGCATAACGCCGTCTGTTGCTGCAACAACCATAATGGCACCATCCATTTGAGCTGCACCTGTGATCATGTTTTTGATGTAATCTGCATGTCCAGGACAATCTGTGTGGCCATAATGGCGATTTTCTGTTTGATATTCAATATGTGCAACATTGATTGTAATACCACGAGCCTTTTCTTCTGGAGCATTGTCAATATCAGCATACTTTTTCGCGTCAGCAAGTTTCTTTTCTGATAGGACTTTGGTGATAGCTGCAGTGAGTGTGGTCTTACCATGATCAACATGACCAATTGTACCTACATTGCAGTGGGGTTTGTTGCGTTCAAAAACCTTCTTCTCGGCATAGAAGCGATGTTGAGTGTAATTTGGGATAATGCACTGGACCAGACAACCATGGGCTTGATATTTTGCAGCCTCACAACTTACCAGGGCTTGTTTTAGAGACTGCCGGAACACTATAAATAGTTGTGTAATTTTAAGGTTATCCACTTACGACATAGATTCTACTAAAACTATGCACTCACCAGGCACTATAGACTTGGCTGTTATAAACAACGCCATTATTTGAAGACTGGATGCACTATTAGACTAAATTATTTACAATTACCAACGAAAATTAGTAAATCAAAGCGGCATGTGCTGAACACACATGAAAATATAGTCAGCGATGGTCAGCGAGAGGAAATAGCCACAATTTGACAGAAATAAAAATTATCCTATCTAAGCAACAACGCCACACACAACTTGTGAATCAACTATAAATAATACTAGCGCAGATGTCGTTAATGTGCACAAAAAGCACAAAAATAAACATTTAAAACTTAAAATTGAATAATATTTACCTACTTATCACAACATCTAGTTTACTAATTAAGTTTGATTGATGTTTTTTTGTACGCGAGAGGAAGATGAATTTCCCCGGGAAATAGATAATAAGTCAATTCGTAATATTGTAATTAATAATTTGCATTAATTAAAGGCGCATAATCATACATAATTACGGATTCCATGTGCAAAAAAGCGGCTATTTGTGTTCCATTTAATATCCGCATTTAATAATAATACATATTATCGTTCAAGAAATGAGCAAAGTTTCACTTCTTTTCAGCTCATTAGTTGGATTTCGAGATCACAGATTTCTACGAATGGTTTAATTGAAATCTTTCTCTTGATTGTGCACTAAAAGTCTCCGTACGCCACGCCATAACAATTCGATATAAAAGCGTTTTTTTATATAAAAATTGCAGTTATCAACGCATCTAAACGAAGAATTAACATAAAGTGTGAAGAAAGCGCAAATTACTGAACAGATTGCACGCGGTCTTTATCCGTTTCGTATGTAGTTTAATAGTTTAATAGTGCACCATATTTCTGAACAGTTTAAGTCGAAAAGAATTTTACCGCGTTGATTTACCTCTACATGGTATGTAAAATCGTTTTCGATGTTTGTCAAAGGAAACATTAAAAATCATTGAAAGTTACTTCGGAATGCGAATACGAATGATGCATAAAATTTGCGTTAAAATGCGTGAACGCGCAAGGAAAACGTGAGAATTGTCATTGCTAACTTGTTCTTCCTCATATTATTCGCTCATTTGCAGCATTTCGTTGCCGTTAAACGAGCACTGTTTGGTGCATACGAAATTCACAATGTACCTATTTTGAATAATTTCCAGTCAATTACGTCATGTATATTTTTACTTGCAAAAAATTTGTTGTTTAATAATAACTTTGAACATGCAAAAGTGGCTATAAGTTATCGAGAACAAAATTGAAATAACTGGATTATCAGACTAATAAATTTATTGGTTTCGAATTCCAATTATCATTAGCATTCGATTCTGATTGCTTCCAATGCGCTTTTAGGCCTTCCGGCTCGTAACTCATTTTTCCCATTAATAGCCAATAACTAATTGCAATTTATTTCAATTCGCGATTCGCCTTTCTCATTTTATTTCTCTTATGCTTTCTGATTTTTCTTCTTCTTTGTATTACAGTGCCTTCAAGCTATTGTAAATTGAATAACAATTTAAAATAGAACAAGTTATTTAATTTTGAGTATTAACGTATAACTTTAATTTATTTCATAATATATACGTGAATTAATATGCTTTAATATTACTTATTTATTGTGTGTTATTAAAAGAAATTTTCAAGGAACCGCGATTTCTGCACCGCTTCCGAAAGCGAGGCAAGGAAGACGCTCCTTAAATTAAAAAGTGGAATCATTATAACTATTGTTAGAGATGCTATATTAGGGTATTTATTTTATTGAAAATATTGTTTTTTTTTTGGAGTTGAAAAGCAATTTTATTTAAATTATCAGTAAGATGCTAATTTATGTTTATTTAAAATATTTGAATTTAACAAATCTATTTATTGGTAACACTTTTATTGCCGGTAATCAAACCAATTACCGAATCTTTCGGATATAAAAACCTCTGATAAAATATTGGTGCGTCTTATGGTCCAAGTTTTAACCAATCCTCTAATGATATGAGAACGAAATTCTGAGGAAACTAACGAAGAGTGCAACATCAACTACAGGGTGGAATTATAAATTTATAACAATATATAAAGATAATTGCTGAAAATAATTTTGAAATATATTTTCCTAAAAACTTCTTCTGACATTGGCGTGCGTCTTATGGTTGGTTGCGTCCTAAAATCTGGAAAATATGGCATTTTGTATTTTAGGGCGCACTTGCCCCGTCTTACAATATTTTCGTGGTGCAATATAAATACTGATTCTCCATAGACATTTTAATAATTCAACAGAAATTATAGGTTTGTAGTAAAACATATTTAATGCGTTCGTCAAAAATAAGTGACGTTACACATAAAAGTTTCTTCGAAATTACACCTCAAAGATGATAAACACAACTCAATATTCTTTTTATTTCTGATGCCTCTGAACAAATTGCCATAAAAACGATATCAACTTTCAGTAGTTTACCATAATTTTGAGATTTCTCTTTCATTAATATTTCATCAATTACAGGTTATTAATACACTTGCCCCGAAGGTGCACTGAACTTTTGTTTTGTTTGCTTATTCGCAATATTGTTTGAGAACTGCTGAGCTAGGAACTTTATAATTATTTATTGCATATTGAGCAATGAATAGCAACATGAATTAATTACTAGATACACGATAGTGGAAATTATTAGTAATAAAATTATTACGACGATTTATTGTTTATACGAGTTGAATGAAATTACAAGTAACAGATGCCCCAGATTTCGTGTTTACGCGTTATTCAATTTGATACCTTAAAAGTGACTTATAATTAATGACCTGCAATTAAGTGAACAAAGTTTTAATCGGTTTAAGCTCAATAAAAAGTTGTAAAACTTTAGAAATTAATTAAGCCTGACATTATATTAATTAAAGTGATCAAGAGCTCACCGTTCGGCGAGAGGTGATTAATAGCTCATTATTGACACGTTATTTATCAATTCTGACAAGCGCGCGCGTTGTCAATGGCAACGTAAATGGGATCTTGATTAATAAGCATTTCCGCAATTGTTGCTACGGTCTGAATGCGAGATATCTCGCTGAAAACGTTACGTATTGATAATAAACAAATGCCAGACAAATAAACACGAGCAAATTGCGAGCACACTGCGCTGAAATGTAGCGCACTTGAACTGAATGATGAAAGTCGAATGACGAGCAGGACGAGCACGAGATCATGAGATTGCTTGTGTGCGCGCGCGCGTTTGCAAAACTTTGATTTGAATGCCGAGTAAATCTAGCGGTTCGCAGGCGCACGGAATTCATCGGGAGCCGTAATGAGAGTTGGTTCAAGATGTGACATGACAATGGACGAGATGTAAATGTCATTGAGGAATTGCTTTCCGATTGCTTGGCAAAAACTTCAAGAAGTAGCACGCGTCAATCACGCACTCGTGAATTTGCCATGATTATGAGATGATATTCGAAAAATCAACAGACTAACTTGATGATTGTTTATTTGTATTTGTGAGGTAGTTTCTTAACACTTCTTACTTGTTACAATTTACACTATCAGGTGTGCACGTATGAAATCGATTTTTTTTCCAGAAAGGTGTTAGCGGGGGTAGTATACAAATAAGTACCGTATTTTCTGTATCACAATCTGGATTCTTATAAACTTGTATTTTAAAGTAATTTTCGGATTATAATTAACGTTTGTTAAATATCTTATACGAGCAAAGTTTTTGTTAGAGACGATTTATTGAATAGATGATGTATTAATAATTTTCTATGTTCAGTGTCAATGAAATATATAAAACAAGTCCTTAAATGTAAATGATTAGTTTCATAAAATTTATAAATGTATTTATTTTTTAGTATGAAAATTGGTAGAGAATGTAAAAAATACGTTAAATCTTATCAACTTACATTAATTGCTCATCATGTCAAAAATGTACAATACAAAATACTGTAATTTGTAAAAAACGAAAAATCTTCTAAATGGAAAAGTGAGAAGTGGGTTTTTAATTGCAGCATAAGAAAAATACGTTATTTACTATTAAATTGACCAAAATCTCTTTCTATATTAAGTAGCGGTCATTTAACTGGTCATCAAAGCATTAGGTAAGTTTAGTATTAAAGTTTAATTATTAACACGCTAAATTTAAGTCCATTTTTCTAGGTTAAGGCTCATTTTATAGTGTATTTGTTTGTTTTGTTTACAACAAATGCTCAAAAAATTCCGGTTTCATTCTTTCAACATAGTTTTTCTAGCATTGTACATTTTGCAGACTGCATTTATATTGCTACTATGATCTATGTAAATATCATCCATGATATACGAAAATTGAGCAAAGAAAGACTAAGGATGTGGGTCTCACTAAATTAGCAATGGGGATCTTAGTCATCGGAAAGCGACCACCAGGACAACCACTAAAAATATGGATGAGTAGCTGGATATTAAGTTCTACAAAGACATAATTGAAGAAAAACGGGTAAAAGACAAAAAATTCAAAAATTGCAATTTTTATGTTAGAAATAAAGAATGCGGTAGACACTTCAAGAAGTTAGAAAACAGTGAATTGCAAGAATTCTTGAATGAAGATGATACTTACATGCAATAACAACAAATCAATTAAATGAGACACCAGGCAGCCAGGTCCGTTTTTTCTGTGAAAAATACCAGAATATCATAAATGCTTCTACAAAGTAATTTTGCAACATGATAATACACAGTCACACGCGGCAAAACGGACAAAATAAACAACGTTAAATCTTAAAATAGTTTTCAAATAAACTTCAACTTATTAGCATTCAAGTGCGACTTGAATGAAATCGACTGGGCAAGTTCAATAGTCGAAAACTTATATAACTTTTACTCAATGTCATTGCTCGATGAATGTTTTTTTTTCACATAAAGCACTAAAATAACGCATACACCAAGCGCCGAACGAGTGAACGCACCGCGCATAATTAATGGATTCGCACGTCGCGCGACACATGAATAAAGCATTCCTGTTCATCAGTCGCCTAACAACTATTGCGGCTGGCCGTTGATGCTAATTCTTCGGTCACTTAAGTTAAGTCACAATTTCTTGATGGCAAGTGCGGAGGACCGTTAGCCCAACACGATACGACAACGCTCAATGTGCGTTAAATTCAATTTGAACAATTTATATATACAATTTGCTATCGCATTTTTTCACAATGTGCAAACATGCGGCACGTAATGAACGTTTTGTTAACAAATTGCACATAACTCTCCTCTCTCGGCAATCGTGCAAATAAAATATTGTGAATTGCTTTATTGAACGTTTATAAAAATACTTTGCAACTTGCTATTGTTGATTGTACGTATTTAGTGCGCGCGCTACTTCAAGCTCTTCAATCGATGGTTTTTGTAAAGATGAAACAGATTTTTTCATGCGCTTGAACATTAATTGTTCGTAATTAATGCATAACGCTGCTGTTACAGTTAGTATGAAATGCATTTGTTCCACTTCCAATTTTCGTTGTTGCTTCATTTATTACAATTCTCTTTGATTTTTATCCATGCGAAATCTCATCTTTCGATCAAGAATAAAACAAGCTTGACATCAGATATTATTGTTGTTTAAACAATGATAAATTGTTAATGCATTTGATTTCTATCAAAATATCTACAGTTATGCTGTATTAAAAATTGTATTAAGAAAATTAAAATTAAGAATTCGTTCTGAAAAATTGAATTAAACAGTGGCGATACCAAAATCTAATTGTATTTTACATATTTAAAAGTTTATGCATGAATTCTAGACAGGATTTAATGTTTAAACATTAAATCTCGTTTTTAGTTGAATTTCTTTTTTTAGCTGGAAAAACAATGAGAAGTGATTGAATTAAATATGCATGAAATGTGTCAGTAACACAATGGAATTTGTCTTCGAGTTTCAAGTTGAATGCATTAAACTACACCGTCTTGTACTCATAATAATGATGAGTAAAGTTGTTGACATTTTTCAACACGAATAAATCCAGTTGCTTCCTCGCACTTCAACGCGACCAACTCGACGCATGAGGAACATTCACACGGCACATTTGCATTTGTTATTCAATACATTTATATTTCTATATTATTTATACACGCCGTCTGTGTGCGTTTGTGTGTAGCATCAACTATATTACTTACTTACTCGAATGAAAACAACATTGTTGTAAAGCCGTTTCATTATCATTATCATTGCCACTGTATGATTATTATCATCATGCACGATTATTAACACGATTGTTAAGCTGAAGAGTAAGATGGTGAATCGTCAGTCAGGTGACTGACATTACTTGCTACACGCGGAGTTATAATCACGTTTGTGCGTTTTGTGTGCGTTTGGCGCTTATGCGACCTTAATTGTTGCGACCTTGTATTCCAATTCGTCGCAATTCCGGTCAGTTTACTGTCCGGAAAATTCCGGTAGTTTTCTTTAAACATTCTTCAAATACGTATTTCATAACAGTATAAGAATTTATAAAATTTTCTCAATCAATTCTACTCGTAATTTCCATTTTGAATCAATTTAATGGAAAGCTTTAAAGTGGAACAGTTGTGTTGAAAATTAGAATTAGTTTAGCTTTCTTAATCCTGCCACAGCAGCAGCAACAACAACGAAAAAAAAATTAATATTTCTAACAAGTTATTAATAATGTTATTAAACAGCTGCTATTTGAAACAATTTCTTGATTATTTACAATAACATGGAATTACACGGAATTAGTTGGGACAATTAAGGAATGATGTAGAACATCCACGAGCAGGGAAAGTACGTAATAGACGTGCAAGGATAATTAGTGACAGTTTAATGAAATTGTTAATGTCTTGTAATTTGCTTGTTTTCTCTCCTGGTAATTGCTGTTGGCTTATTGTTGTTAATTTCACTCATTAAGTCTCTTATTGCCGCGATCGTCACGCGTGCTTTAATGTCAAATCAAAAATGATTAGAGTTTTTCCAAATTTCCTACAACTGTTCAATTAAGCAATGGATAAAAGGAATTTAAGAGAAACTTTAAACGATTCTTGTTATATATTAATATTTATTGAATTTTACTCTATTTAATAGCTTTAGAAATTTCCTTTTTTGTTCATAACTCGTTTTTTTATATTCATATAAAGTGTCAAGGAAAAATAAAAATACGAGGGGAAACTAAAGTGAGTGACATAGTAAAACGAGAATTTCTTCATTTGCCATTAAATTTATGTGCGTCTCTGAGTATTTTCTTTTATTTCACGTCCTTTGCTTTGGCTGTTTGACACGGCAAACGAAGAAAAACGAAGATACGCGGAGGACGGGTCGGAGAAGAACCCTCGACAAGGGGGTGCAAAAAGTGCATTTATTTTTTGGCAATTTCGCTATTTCTTAATGTCGTTTTTCGGTCAACAAGGACCCACAAATAGAAACCGCATGATTGTCCTTTTATTACTTGCAGGAAATTGCAATCGCATTTCCGGAAATGAAACGATAAGTGAATTTCGTCCTATACTCTTTACAACTATTTCCAATTTTATTTCCTCCCATGTCTTGTTTTATCTAAATTTATTGTTTGCTTGTCAAATGCATTGTCGATAATATTGACAGTGGTGAACACACGTTTGAAATGAAATATCCGCATTAATTGAAATGCAGACAAGCGTAAAACATATGCCTGTCTGGTTTCGTCAATAATTTCCATAATTTCCGGAATTTTTCTCGTCATCAGGTAATGCATGATCAAGCATCTAAACGAACAAGACGAGTCACGTAACTGTTTTCGTTGTAGCCTTGAATGGACAAGAAGTAAAATGTATAAGGATAAGCACGAAGAAGACGACAACGAGACAACGAGACAACGAGTTTGCCGACTGCCGTTCCTCGCAAACTACGCAACTTTGCAGTTAGTTTGTTGCGCGCATGTTTGAGACATGTCAGTAGGGAAATGATTTTATAAAGTTTTAAACAACTTGCATACAAAGCACGCATGTAAAGCCATTAAAAATATAATCTATTAATAACTTGGCCTGTGTGTTAAGAAACTACAGTAAATGGAAATCTAGTTCAAACCACAACTGAACATTTCATGAGCTTTAATCAAATCCCATGTCAAATATGAATAAACTTTAACTTTAAGGCATAGTAGTAACTACTCTTGGAAGGAAGCGATGGTTGTAAAGTTGTTGGCAGCAGGAAGAAGTGAAGAAGTGCCAGGAGCACTTTGCATCCAACTTTCCGCCAATTCCCAACGCCGAATACACTGATGGGAAACTCATTGCACTTGCATCTGTTGCACTTCTGGAGCAGGATTCATTAAATTCTCATTTGGAAATAAATTAATTATACGTTTGTAGTTCATGTAAATTTTCACCCGTATTTTAAGATAAATAATAGATAATTTAATATTAATTTTTATCCAAAAGGGATATTTTCAAATTTATGGCGGTTATTTTCAACGATAAGGTGAATTCAAAATAAAACTTTTGACGTAAATAAAGACAAATTACCATTTTATCCTTTTTTACTCCTTTTTGAATCTAACGTTAAAGACGTCTCAAAAGCGCGATTTTGCATTAATTTACAGCGTAAAATGGCAAAAGCAAAATATCGGTGGGTAAATAATAAATCATCGTTAAATACCCCGTGCGGTGCGGTGCTGTGCGGCGGTGAATTAACTTTGTGCAAAGTAAACTTTTGCTTATCACAACGCCACGAAAAAAAGGAAAATTTATGTAGGAAAAACGTATTGGAAATTCATACACTTACGCTTGCGCTTCTATTTTATACTCGTTTTCTTGTTGTTGTTTTTCTTCGTCCTTTTTGTGGTCTTTGCAATGCGGCTTTGCTCGGATGAAAACATCTAAGAAGGATGAAGACATTGAGTGGGCTAATTGAATTTCCCCTCGGCGCAGCCGATTTTCGGCAGTTTCACTTCGTACCACCACACAATACATTGACGCGTTCATATACATTTTCCCCTTTTCCGGCTGATTTCCATCTACTTTCTGCAGGAAAAATCTACAAAGTGATTCAACTTTTAAAATTTTCTTCTGAGTTTTAGTTTAGTTTTCTTTTTTTCCAGGGTATAAAGAGTTTTGGGAAATTCAAAGTGAAAATATTTTTGATACGTGCAATATTTTGTAACACTTTGTAAATGTATTGGATAAGTTTCTTTAAGGCCTTTACTGCCGTTTGCATTACGTTTAGTGTGCAGGCGACGGCAGTCAATTGTTGCCTTCTTCGTCAGCGCCACCGCCGCAGCTACAGCCGCCTCCGCTTATTTAGCCATCCATAAGTCCAGACAATTTCCTCCACATAAGCGCCATCCACTTAACGTCGCATTCCTCTTCTTCTTTTCAACTTTACCGCTATATTTTATCAGATGCAATTCACTTGCGATGCTGTCGATTTTCGGCTTTCAATTTTTTCGCGTTCTAAATTGAAAATTTTCCTTTGCACCAATTTATATTCAACACGTCGTGTAAAATCTAAAGTAATCAACTTCAAAGTCAGTCAAACCAAGTTGAAAAACTTCATTGGTAATTGAAATTGATATCTATCTATTGATTTCACCACAAATCAATTGCGGTGAAATCGAATAATAAACAAGAGCTGTAAAAATGTATCGGTTTGTTGGAAAGGATTCCAAGCGGATCGGGAAAAAGCTTAAATAGTCTCCGTGAAACTTTCGAATCTTGGCGGAAAAAGTTGCGTTTTATCTGCGCGCGCACGAAAAATTCAAATGTCGCGTTGTTTACATCGGGCATAATGAGTGAATCAGAGTGAATCGAGCGAGGACGAGTGGCACTTGCAGATGGTACGTGAATGAATGCAATCGAATGAAGCAGGCGCGCGCGCGTTGTCAACGAGACGCCTCCTGCTGCCGTTCAAAATCAATCGATCGATTTTGCTATCGTCGCAGCAGACGACGCCGACTCTCATCGTGCCGCCAAAAACGCGATGCGATGCGATGAAGGGCAATTTCACTCACGACCACTGACAATTTGACAGCACTTTTTCCCCACTTTCTATTTGTTCCTATTTGCTTTTTACTACTTTATCTTTACGTTGTTTTCTTATTTTCCACGGTAATTTAAAGGATAAGTACCTAAAACTTTTCGAAAATTGAAAATTCCAGTTGACTTGAAATTTCTTTTCATGTAGGATGTCGCTCCATATAAACCCAATTATATAGATCTGGATTTTTATGATAAGCATTTCCGAAAAGCAGGAAAATGGCTAGATTTAAATTCAACGAGCGCATAAAACGCGCCAAGCGAGGGACCGCAAAGCCTCAAGAAGCACGCGATGAAGAAGAGAAGAAGGAAACAGGCGAGCAGTATATGCGCGTGCGACTCCTCTGATAGCCACTGCTCCTGCTGGCTCTTCTTCTATTCTTGAGCGGCAGTCGCGGCGAGCATAAACATCGCTGCGCTCCTCCGAAGAGCGGCAGTTCGCAATCGCACACGTTCGCGTTCGCATCGTGTTATCCTTGCCAAGCAATATTCGCGTGATTATTACGGATCGCTCTTATCACTCAAGCACTGCCAGACAACGTGCTTTAAATTCATTTCCCTTCTCTCCAATCAGTGCGTAGATCACTTTCATAATACCAAGTGAATCAAGTGAATATCAAATTGAACACACACAAAAAATTCATAAAAGTGAATTTTAAAGTAATCTAAAAGTGCAATTTTACCTTAAACAAAATGCAAAAACACATCATATTTCTACTGGTAAGTTATTAACAAATTATCCCCTTAGACATTTCGTAGGAGTCGTTTGACAAATTTAGTTAGCTAACTATGGTAACAGAAAACAACCCTTTGTACGATTACAACTAGCGCACTGAATTGATGTGACATTTATGTATGAGCGGTGGTGGTGGCGACATTTCGAATGTATTGAGAATATGCGTAAGCGTACATCGTCGTGTGTTAGTGATCAATAAGACGCGTCTCGATGTCTGCGTTGTGTCTCCACGCACAGTTGTGTGTGGTGCACTTGTCGCATCATGCACTTGGCGCAACATGGAAAACATGTACGTGTGCGAAGTGCACCGACGCTAAATTTAATTACAACGCACTCGGCGAACCACTCGTAACAGCAGCCACCCGCTCCCGCCGTTTGCACACGCGTTCGTCTATTATTTTCTTTTTAGTATTTGCGCGCGACCGGCGACTTCTTGATTTGATCATCGTGCGCCCATTTCTTGTCGTCGCGTGCAATCAAACGCATCTTTATGACTATCCACTTGCGCGCCGCAAAGAAGAAGAAGAAGCAAACGCACAACGAACCGAAGTGAAACAAAAAGTAGAAATAAACATCACACATACCGAATCACTTTTGTTTAATTGGCCATTGCGTTGACACTTTTCCTTTGGCCTTTAAAGGCACACAGCGCATTTTTCTCGCATTGCGAACATGTAGGTAAACTGGTTGATTACACATTTGCCAGGACGAGATTTACGCGAGTACTCGGTATAGAGAGATGTGCACCTTGAATGCACCCCCTCTTTCACTGTGAGCAGCAATTCAGCGCAATGAACAATTGAATTGCGCCCACGCACACTCAAGAGGGTGCTGTTGGAAATCAAGCTAATTTTCCCTTCAGCACTTTTGGCCAGGAGTAAATTGCTCGCATCCTTCTTGCGCATCAACAATCATCGCAATGATTAGTCAAACAAATCAATTAATCTCGCTCACTCTAAGCCCCAAGCTCGAATGTCAAGAGCATTAGTACCAACGTCATGAATCACTTCTAATGCCAATCTAATTAAAATTGACAAAAGAATTCCAAAAACTTGTAGGATATTAAGCCAAATAAGAAAATGTTTATCATTTCGATAAAGTCCTGTACCACAAGTTTAAGGATAATTACTCTTAAAGATGCAAATTGAAATTATTTATTTATTATAAGGTATTAATAGCACACTTAACTATCCAACATCTGGAAGCATTTGTCGATGTCGATGAGGAATCTGCAAGGCTGAAGAAGAACCATCAAGTAAAATGCGTAGTTGAATAGCGGTTTTGTTTTGCAAAATTCCTATGCGTGAAATCACATGTTCGCGGACAATCTGAGCATAACTGATTGCAGAGTTTTGCAAACGCAATGATGATTAGTACGCAACAATAATGCACCGGTAAATTCGTTTAATTTTCACTTTAATTACGCTACCGATTGAAATACCTCGCTTACACGAACCGTGCAGAACTGCGAATTATTTTCTAAATAAGCAATAGGTTTTTTCTTGAGTCAAAATATTTACACATTCCGAAGCAAGAACAATTATTTATACTTCTTGGTATAAAAAAGGAATGCAATGAATAGCGAAGCACGAAGGGCGGTGAATGAAGGAAACAAGAAGGAGGAGAAAGCTGGATTGAAGTAAAAGATGAAGGAGGAAAAGAAGAAGGCATTCTGCGAAGCTTGAATGAATTATAGATGCCCGCCGTTCATTCAGTGGCGGCGCAGATGCGAGTTTCTTGAGTCGGTTCAATTCTTCAGGCAGGCAGCGAGGGCGAACAAGAGATGCACGCACCTTGGCGATTCAAACGCTCTTCAAATTGTGAATTTGCGCATTGTTAATGTGTGCAAGCAAATAATTGCTAGCAATTCACTCAAACTCTGCAAATACTTGCTCAAAAGTAATACAAGAATAATACACGAAGTGAAAAATGTGGATGCTGGAAGTATCTAAGAACATGCAGGTTCTCTGTTTTCTTGCAAGGAAAAATGTGAACAAAAGTACACATTGTGCAAGTACAACCTTTTGAAATTTTCATGCACGTATTTTAAGAAAATTTCCACCTTTAATAAAATAATCTTAGATTAACTATTTGTTTACTCGTTTGAGATTATATCTAATGACATATTAACACAGTAATTATGAAATAATTTCACATGAAAGCAAATCAATGCAAAGTAAACAACTATCAATGACATATATGCATTCAACTTAATTATGCGAGTAATGCACTTGACGATATTGCAATAATTAATTAATTAATATGATAAATGGAATTAGTACGGGAATTTCATGTGAATTGCATCCCAATCAACATACTGAGTTTCAGCCTCATTTAATTTCAGAAATAATTGCGAAAATAGCTTACTTAATTTTAATTAGTTTCGATTAATATTCACTGCACTATATTTACCATTAAAATGTGTTGGATATTGCTTATGAACTATTAAATAATTAATTTAGGATTATTCAAATAAGCCGACTAAGTTCAAATACCCGAACGCGGTCGAAGTTACCAGGATGTTAGTTATTTTGGTCCTGTTATGCAGTTTCACAAAAAAAGTAAACACTGTGGTTTGGCAAAATATTTATTACGTTTCCACAGGCTTGAACCACGTTTTGTCACAGTACTTTATTAGTGTGGTTAGAATAATGCAGTGTTTAAGGTGCTGTGGTATTTTGTCTCATTTTAATACTTTTCCATAAGTATCTAGTGCGGTAATATCTACTTCTGGAGATATCCATGTAAGTATACTCCAGTTAAGTTTGAGTTGTGAGTGACTTTTATTAATCCATTCTCGAATAGTCAAAGAAAAATTACCTTGTGAAACATGTCATATGGTATATGTTAAGGAGAAATTAATTAGTATAATTGAAGAAACATGTAAGTGCACTAATATATGTGGGATGTTAGGATAATATCTACGTGTATACCGGAATTGTCTGAAAAGTCCCAAATAAAATGCATAAAATTTAAATACAAATGTCAATTGCTTAAAAAGTGTATAATTCAACAGACTATAAGCATCGGATTGGGGTTTATATTACCAATTTGTATACTTCGCTACTTTGTAGAATTTCGCAAAATTTAGTACGAGGAAACAAAAAGTTTTTTGAGATTTTGAGATTTTTGTATGGAAAAACAGATTATTTATAATTGCATAAAAGTAATTTATTAACTAATTTTAAGAGTTAATTATACCTCTTATTATAATCAATATTTGTTGTAGTTTATACTATTTTCATAATTCATTGTAAAAAAAAATTAATAAAGCTGACTTGACATGAAACATGTTCAATTTTAGCGGTAAATTTCGACGAAACTAAATATCGTATCGGATTGATTCTTTCCGAATTCTATACTATAACTAATATTTTATTAGCAAAACAAAATTTGCAAAAATTTGAATTTTTATCTTTTATGCTAGCAATCCCACTGTGAAATATTTCGTAGGTTGCGGAATGTGTATGCTAAGGTAAAATTGATTATTTTAACAACTGTTAAACTGAGCAAACACTTTTGCGCACTGAGAAAACTCTCGGTTCATTCAGGTAGCATAGATTGATATTGAATTAATTAGCGTTTGACTAATCACTCAAATACGAGACGAGCAACAACCCAATTAACGAAGAAGTTAATGCGTAAACGAGCCAGTGAGTGAATAGGTAGTGACTCAACAAATTAGCGCTAGTATTTTAAGTCTCGCTTGTCGAGTTAGCAAACGATCCTAATAAGCAATAGATAGTAAGACGTAGTGCGCTCATCCGTGCAAGTAATCATTAAATGCACTTGAACGTCTTCAATCTTAATGCGTACGCTGTCGTCATCATCGTCATCATCATTAAGAATAAGAATAAGAACAATTAAAGTCGACGTTTAGTAAAACACGAAATTAATTAATTTAGCAATTGTACATTTCCTCTTTTCCGGACTCTTATCTCTTACCATTTGTGTTCGCGTCAAACATTTATGCTTCTTGCAAAACGTGAGTGTGCTTATCGCTAACCTCGATTTACGCTTTTGGATGGCTGGTGTCCTCGAGCATCACGTTCGACAATAATTATGCGCCGTTTATGAGTGTGATCTGCCCTTTACAGTCAAACGTAGACCGCGCACAGCGAGGAAATAAAACGCGCAACAAGAGCGCAAATAAAAGCGAAGCATTTATTCGCAAGATTTATCAGTCTCTAAGGGGACGCTGCTCGTGCGCTCAATGTGTAATCGATTTTATTGCACCAAAGTTTAAAACTTTGCTTGTTTAAACGAGCCGATAACGCCGCGAGACCGTTTGCTGCCCGCACCGGGAATTGTTGTTAGTGTCGTCGTTTACCGATGGACAAGCGTTTGGTATTCCTCAAGTTCTTGTTGCGCGTGCTCATTGATCGTGCTTTTATTTTATTTCCTAATTAGTGCAAATATGGTTTATCTGATTGTTGTAGAAATGTTCAAATCGTTCTATCGCTTTACACAGGGTCCTAAAAAGCGGTTGAGCCAATCGAGAAAGAGAGATTTTACGTGAGAGTTTAACAATTATCGCATTTTATTCGGCTTAATTTCTTCGCTCTACAAGTGTAATTTATATTAAGTTATAACCCATTAAATAAGCACAAAAGCAACGTATTCAAAGACGTAATGAAAAAACTGAATGCAAGATAAATCGGCAAATTGCTGGGAATACGCGAATAACGTGACTTTAACCGGAATTCACTCTTTGATTCTTCGCAAACAAGCAGCAGGCACCAAAGAAGAAAAAGCGATGAATGCGTTTGCTACGTTGACCAAAAATCGCAGGCGCGCGCTCGCACAATAAAAGCGAACAGAAGCCGAAGCGCATAAGCAATGCCAAACGCGCAGAAACAGTTACAGCCTCCTTTGTTTTCGCTTCTATATTTTATGCCAAAAACGCGCCATTCGCATTGCCTCCTGCCATTGATCTTCCCATAGAGTTAAACAATTAAATTAGTCGCTCGTTTTCTGTGTGGGATACGTCTTTACAAGTTTTCATCCAACTTTCAAGCTTTTTGCGCTTCTTTCGGATCGCTTCGTATAAACTTTTTTATTCCTCTGCAAGTTATTCGAAAAAGATTCAAATTTAAGCCAGTGAAAAGTGCATTAATATGGTAATTTATTTGAGTGTTAGTCATAAGTGCAAGTGGTGAGTGTTGACGAATAAAACCAAATAGTTTGCAGCTTGTGTTGACAAGTTATATGAAGCATTGTTTTATGATTTATGCACACAAAGTCGACGCTGAAGAGACGTTCAAGTCGAAGTACGTACGGATGAAAGACTTCTTACAATTGAAATTCCAATTGCATTGCATTGGTTGCGTTTGCGCGCTCTCCTTCGCAGAAATCGTTTCGTTTATTGCGCTTCGTCGAAGCTTCTTGCAGCCACCATGCAGCACTTTGCGCTGTAGTTTGCGCGTTTTTTGCATATGCATGCATTGCTTCTGCGGCTTTTTCCACTCGCGTTTCATTTGCTTTTTTCACTCTGCATGCTCGCGCGTGATTTTTTCCGCGCTCGTCGTGTTGCAATTGCTTTGCTTTCGTTTTCTTGCCCATGGTTTCTGCATTTGCATTGGCGGCAACGCCATGAAATTTTCGTTTTCAATCAGTGCGCACTTGCAATTACTATTATGATAATCACGATCGCCAACAGTTGTTCATTTCGCTTTTTAATTGTTTTTTGTTATTTGCTTCAAATTATGAGCAAAGGCATTTTGAAATTATATAAATTATAAATATTTTTCATTTGAAAAATTCCAAGATCCAAAAAAAAATATGATAAATATCTCGATTCGTTTTTGAGTTTATTGCACTTTTGATTTTAAATAAAAACATTCATGATTTTATCGTTGGAATATCATCACGAATTTATTCACAAATCTCAACACAGAGATTGAAAGAATTATGCAAATATCCGAATGGGTTTATGAATAAATGATTATCAAATTTTGCTTTTTAAATTCTTCGTCTGGTTAGTAAAGTATATTTTATTACGTGACTAGTGCTAATGTTTCGGTAGTAACTGCCAAAGTTAGATGTTAGAAATTATGAAGCAAAGTAATAAAAAGATAATAAATATAATCACACACTTCTTGTCGGTGCGAAGAAGTCTAAACAGACAGCTCGATATTTCACAGAAATAATACGCGAATAAATAGCGCAAGTCTTTTTCTTCGACGTCTGCGAGTCGTCGATTTTCTTGCTCACTGAGCATTTGCTTTCCACAAAGCGTTTACTACGGCTTTTTGCGCGCACACATTTCATACACATTTCTATATAAAATCGGTGCGAGTGCAGTGTTTCTTCGAAGTGTGCGCATTTCTATAGATTTCCTCCTCCTGCGCGTGCACTTTTCCTGCAGCAGGAGAAGCAACCGTTTGGATGACTGCAGCGAAGAATAAACATGCTTATCAGCGTTAACATCGACGCTGCCTTCATGGCAGATCGCATGAAATGCTTGCCCACAAAAATTTATTGCATGTTTTATGCATTTTGCTACAAGTCGCAAACTTCACGAATGCATTCACCTTGCACTCATTATTCATGTTAAACGTTAAGTCGATTTATTTATGCATAAACTTGCTGCTACATTTTATTGCTAATTGTTAAGTGACGTGCGTATTAATGTTCGCGTTCTCTGACAGATAAGGTTTACATTTTTATTCTTTATTCATAGAGCATTTACGCGATTTTAATGAAATTGCATGCGCGCAAAGCGGATTAGTCGCTTTATATAATCCCGGAAATAATTTTAAAATATCGCCCCACCGCTTTTACTGTTATGGAGCTATGAAAATTATTTTTGTTGTAACAAATTAGCGATAACCTGCTCGGATTTTTTTTGCGGAAAAGGCGTTCATCCGAGGGCACATTTTATCAACAAATATTTATTTCCATCTCAGTTGGCGCACGACATGCAAATGCAATATTAAATCAAATTGTTGTTACTTTCCTCGCATATAAATTGCTGCGCGTTGTGTGCAAACGTCGAGCCGCTACGAATTTGACGTTTCCGTATTCGTGTTCGGCCGATATGCGCTCGCATCGCGTTGATCTGCGGAATTCAATTTCACAAAATCATCATTCCTACTCATGTTTGACGGAATTTATTATTATTGCTCGTAATTCCATTTAATACTCTATCATTTCGCATAACTATTAAATAGTTGATACCATTATTTTAACTAAATAGACCATTTTAAAAAAGGTATCATTTTCCACCTCTATAATTTCAAAAATAATTGGTGTATAATTTTCAAAAAAATTACATCCAACAACAATTAATATACCTATCATATTCCGGAAAGAGAATTAAAATAACCTTAAAACTTTTATGGCAAAAAAATCAAAAATAGCAAATTTCACAAGCATTCTTCGGTACATTTTTCCAAAAACTTATTATATTTTAAAAAATAATTTAAACACACCTTTATAAAAATTCATACTGTTACTCAATTAACTCCTTTATAATTTAGCTTAAAGAAATCTTATTTATCTCCAAGAATTTCTGCGTAAAAAAATTATAAAATTGAAATTCATGATAAACTATTAACTTTCACAAGCTCGTAAAATAATTGAAATGTACATCAAGCATTTAGAATATAAACTTATTCGTTGTATAGTCGAAAGAAAATTCAATTATCTCAGAAGATTTAACATCAAAAAATGCAGAAAGTTAAAGGCTTCACCTCTTATTGCAACTCACATATTTCTATATGATTTATGTTGTATTATTTAGTCATAAATTAGTTTAGAATGTCCGAGGGCATCATTTAATTCAATATTCATCGACGTGGTCATTTACAACTCGGCGAAATAACAATAAATTGTTGTAATAAGCTAGGAAAGCGGAGCACGATGTGCAATCATAAATAACAAAAACATTGCTATAATCGCCGCTCGCTCTTAGATGGATATAAATAATTTCTGTAGCTTTACATATTATTTGCTTCTTTACTCTTGTAATCGAATGCTGTATACTCTCATTGCGATGCTAAATACATCTTGAAATATTTAAATCTATTTAGTGAGCGCAAGATATGCGTGTAATTATCTCTCGTTGCTTGTCTTCAGACATCTTTAAATGTAGTGTAATGTTGTTATATTTGTATAACTGCATTGCTTATAATTTTTTCGTTATTACACCTCTACTGGCTGCTTCATAAATACGATTAAACAATTAAATTATCTTGAGGAATTGCTTTGTTTTAAAAGTTATAATGGGAACACGCTGTATAAATTAGCAGCTATCTTGGGAACGAATTAAACAAACGAAGAACTTGAGGAAACTATTTCTTGCGTTCATGTTGAGTTGTTGTACGTAATGTTCAAACAATTAGTTTAATTTTATTCGAATTTTGCGCATATTTTGCATTTCCGCATTTGAACTTCTCCTACTTTGCGCAGGAGAAAAAGCCGCCCCACACGTTCATTATTTGCGTGATAAGGCAAGAGTGTAAAGCAACTAATTGACGATTTTCCGCATGAGTTGCTCTTGGCATTTGGAACATTGTTGCAATGTCTTGCAACACCCAACGACTTCAGGGAGGAAACGACTAATGTCTTAATAATATGCGCGTACTTGCTGTTAATTTCGCTCGCGTTTCGTTTTGGCATTTCGCATGCGCAGCACACGAACAACATTTACAAATCACGATTTTTATCGTCTTTCGCTTGAGGTTCCTTCGGTGGTAATTTCTTCAAACGCTAAGTGATGCTGAAGAAGTACACACGTAGTCAGCGAGTGTGAATAAGCAGCGTGAGAGACCTTTTTCCGGTCCAGTTCATTTTCTCAATCAATTACCCAAACTCATCAAAGTCTTTTTGCGGCGTTTGTCAGCCGTTTAGAGAGTGAAACGGCTAGAAAAATTGAGAACACGATGAAAAACGTGATTTAATTTGGAGAATTTGTGAAACTCGATTTTTTCGCTTTCGTTTAATCATTTTTTACGACAAAATAATTGACGGTTTGAAAACTCCGCGTTGAGAAAAGCAAAAATGTAGCGCATGAAAATTAGATGCGGCTCTTTAAACACAGACATAAAGTGGAAAAAATGTATGCGAGCAACAAGAAAAAACGCTTTAATGATGCAACATGCACGCGTTGGCGATCGTAGATAAAATTATTTCAAACGCAACTTTGCTTCTTGCGACTAGCACGCTTGTAAATTACACACAAGTGAGCATTGAACTTTCGCTAAATCGGTGCTGGTTTTCGTTTGGTTTTTCATAAGGAAACGCGTTTTCGTTGCCAAGGAAAAAATGCATCGACGACGCAATAATGCAGAATGAGAATGCGTAATAGATTTCTTTGCATGACACTTAACATTGCAAAACCCAGAGCTAATGTGCTTTCAAGATGCGATGCGAGGAGATTGCGTGGAATTTCTGAGAAACCGAAAACTATTAGATAGTCTTGAACTCAATCAAAGGGTTTCCAATGAATTTCCCCGCGAGAAGGAAATTAAACCTTTAGTTAGACTTCGAAATAAAAACAAGAAAATGCAGTCTTTGAGTAATAATAAGTCGTTGTTGTAAAGGAAACAATCCATTTTAATGTAAGAACAAATACGGAAATGCAATGGCCGTAAGAACATGATTTATATTAATAGTTTGAGTAGCCTGTGCATACGCATTACGATCATGAATGGCCGATGAAGCTTTTGATCAGCGTGCTGCGGGCGAGTTTCGATTTTTTAATTGAAACGCGTATAAAAGTGTTGTCCGCAAGTACATTAAGCGCGTACATGTATTGTGGATATATTTACTCGATAGCACAATTTTATACGTGCGTGCGTGTGTAATAGTTGATTATAACTTTTACGATTATTGCTGCGAGCGAAGGTAGCGCGTTTTATGCGTGCGTCTCGAAATCGAAAGTGACCATCTCGAAAACACGAGCGAATTGGATAAATCGACTACGTATCAACGACATAAAAACGAAAAAGAATTACGATACAAGAGTTTCATGACGTTTGTCAAGCTGTTTAATGACTGAAATTACTGATAACTCGTTTTATGATGCACCACTTTAGCGCGAACTGCGAATCGTGATATCGCATTAATTTCTCAGATAACTAATTACTAATCAAATAAAAATTCTGTAATTAAACATTTGAAAATTTAATTAAATTCCATAAACTAAAAAACATATACGAAGACGATGGGATTGAGACATTAATTAAAATTCAAGTTAATTTACATAGCTTTAGAGGAATCTTTAACTGTTATGACATCAAGCTAGGTGCTTAAAAATATGAGGTGAATGCGTATCAGATAAGACATACCAGCATATGTAGGATCATGTTATACATGCTCAAGAGTCATAAATTTCAATAGATGGCCAAGTCGTAAGAAGTCCATGAATACAAGAAGTGCAAAAAGATGATCATGAAAATGCGTGTGGTGGTTTGATGCATTGAATTTGTTATGCAAACGCCTTCAAGGTGTTGGTTAACGTCATGTTTTCTTTGCTTTTTCACATTAATGTTTTAGTTCTTCTGCTTGCTATTTTCAATGGTGCGTAATCATAACTATCATGTATAATAATGACTGCTATTCTTTATAAATAGAACTCGATGAATGCTTTATAATTGATTACTTTTTTATATTTTGCTTTGATTCTATATCATTCAATTTTATTGTTGAAATAAATATTTCTTGCGTTTACACAATGAATTTAAACAAGTGTTCAAAAGTTATTCATATAATTACGCCATTCATTTGCATAGAATACAAATAGGTAATAAAAATATATGACATAATGAATAAAAAAAGGAAGTACAACAGGTATAAAACTAGTACAAAAACTGTACTTTATTATGTGATGACGCATTCATACAAAGTGTTTGCAAATAGTCGAAGGAATTATTTTAATTGGTTCAGTGGGAAAGGAATTGCAAGTAAACTCTCAGTATAAAATGGCTGGTGAAGAATGGCATGAGGTATAAAAGTTGTGGACATTTTTAAAATACTTGGTATACGTCTTGTGCTTCTGAATAATGTTGTATAATGTTGCAACAAGAATGTATTCGGTTGAATAATGTACGCGAGGTTCAAGTTTGCCTCTTGACATTGACTCCTCGTTACCACGCTTAACGGTAATGCACTACATACGCGTACGAATGAATGGGTTTTCCACGTTTTGCTTTCGGCTTTTCGTCGTTTGCCTTATCAATCGGTGAATAACTAATTCATTCGATTTAAACAAACTGTTCCTTAGTGCGCGCGCGCGCCTCCTTTATAATGCAAAACTAGTTAAGCACGTTCGAGAATAATATTTATTAATATCCTGCCGCGTTTCGTCTGCTTTTTTCGATGCACTCTACTAAATCAATTTTGTTTTATCGAGCGTACATATTAAATCTAAACTAAGAATTTGAATTACGGTTATCAATAAATTAATTGCCAAACCCTAAAAGTGTATTTGTTTTCACAGCAATAAAAAAGCAGTTATTTAATTTTATTTCTTACACCTCAATGTCTTCAACATTTTTACTGTTGCTTTTGTGGGCGTTTGAAATACCACAGCGTAAATCATCTGTGTCATCTATCAATATTTTCTCTTTAACTCATACTGACATGCAGTGCGTTCAGTGCAGCAGGAATTTTTCAACTTTTTATACCACTTTGTGGTTTTTCTATTTTCTTGAGTTATTAGATTAAGTGCAAATCGAGTTACGAGTTTATTGCACGTTTTATTTAAACTTCCTTTTTGTGTGTGAAACATCACATTCCGTGTGGAGAACGTGAATGAAAGAAAATAGCTGGAAAAGTCAAAGAGGATGTCTTCATTTCTTGATCAAATATTGATTTAGGTTTGGAGATAGTCGCACTTCTTGTGATTGAACTAAGTAAATGTTTGTCATTCGTTGTTTGTCAAGTATTTCCTAGTTTTCTTGAGGGGTTCTCATGTAATTTCGCTGTTTTTTTGAAAAGTTGATAAAAATGAACTGAAAATATCTGATACATTTCCCCAAAGATTTGAGTTAGTCTTTTGATCAGTCGAAAACAAGTGGAAATGAGGATGAGGTTGATCGATAAGCGCAATGAAGAAGTTGATGGCGTGCGAACCCCCAGGAGGAAAATTGCAAATCCTCAACCACCCTCGTTTACTCTCGTCGTGAGTGTAAATGATGTCAGCGCATCGTGTGCAACGGCTGCATGATGATGAGTAAAGTTCAGGCAATTGCACATTGCTGAATTTGAACATTTGGTCACATAATCCAGCTTCAATTCGATTACATCTGTGCCGATGGCGATGCACCAAACAAGCCGTCAACATTAACCTACTAACCCCTCGAAATTATGCGATTGTAATCAGAAATATCCAATAAAACTTCAATAAATATAATTTTGCATGATTCACCACTATTTTTGATGAATACTCATTAATTATAATGAATTTACGAGGAAAGCAAATGCTAGAATAATTTTATAGCTAAACATTTCATTATGTTTTCAAGAGCTTTTATGATCTCTTCATTACAGTTGAAATAAGTCGCGTGAACAAAAAATAAGAGAGGAATTAAAGCACAAAAAGTTAAAGAACTGAAGAGGTAGAAGAAGCAAGTTGCATATGTGCATATTATCGAAAGGTATGCATGCGATGACCATGATGACCATCAGGCATCTTCGACGGCTTTGGCCATAGTGTGCCAACGTGCGCACAACGGCAGCAGCAGTGGACACAAACGGCAATGAATCGCGTTTGGTAAAGCATTTGAAATGCTTGAAGAAAGAATACAAAGAGCGAAACGCAGGCATACGAAACTGTTATGTCGGCAAGAGGGATAAATGCAGAGAAAAAGAGAGGTCACGCATGCATTTCCTTATGTAGAGGCGGCTTGCACAACGCGCGTGATGACCGAAAGTGCACCGCAACGTTCTTTGCGTCCTGCATGCGCACTGCACACGAATAAATAAAATAACTAAACACTCAAACAAATATGAAACAAGTGCGGTAATTACAATAAGAGGACGAATTCAAGTACACACATGTGGGAAACTGTTTTTTCACCCAATAAATGACTAAAAAGATCGTTTGCTTTAGATGGAAAACCATCTAATAATTGTACAGTTAAAAAGTGGGAATGTTATAGCTCTTTGCCATTTAAATCTATATTTTCTTTAATTATAATTACGATCTGTAGAGAATTATTTAACTTAAGGATAATTAAAATATTAAGTAAAAAGCGCACTAACGTTATTTTTAATGACTCTTTCAGACTTTAGCAACTTCTTATGGCGAGGGTACCTCTAGCAAAAACTGTTACACACTAAACTGATATTGCACATTGCACCTGGTTTTAGATGGGTATTTCTACAAATTACACTATAGAAAAATGTTATAAAACATTTAATTAGTATCTATGGTAATATTAATTAATTGTTTCTCATTATTTTCACAAGTTTCTTCCAAATTATTTGCCACAATTATTAATTTTCTTGAAAAAAGTTATTAAAGTGAAAATGCAATAAATTACGTACGCAATTCTCCTAAATAAAGCTGTAAATACGTCGCTGACTTTTATAAGTACTTTAATTATAAAGATTAAATAAATTGCCTCGATGATAAAGTTAATTAAACCGTATTATTCTTAAACTTTTTGCAAATCGCACGAAAAAAATCTAAGGAGATTTTATCAACGAAATTTATTATTCTTGTGATATTTGGTCTCGTGTCACTATAAATTACGTGCAAAAGACAATAAAATAAAGTTTTCACATGTGATTTAGCAAAATCCTGTGAATATTTTATAGAAAAACAATGCAAACGATAGATAACAATGCGAAAATCAGATTTAAATTGCTTGGAAAACAAACACGGAAGTAAAAAATCCTCTTTAAACGTTAATTGAGAAATTTTATCTTTTTTAAATCATTAATAAATTAATGCTTAATTATGAAGCAGCTTTAGCTTAGGAATTTTCAAATATAATTCTTTAAATCGGTATACCCCCTGTAGATTTAACGAGCGCATATTTAGTGCATAATATTATATAAGATAATATAATTACACGTGATTATCAGTTAATGTTAAACTCATTGTTAGAATGCACGATTTTCTTGTTATTTTCTGCGTTGCGCGCGCGCTATTTTTTCGTTCCATGCGCCGAAGAAGAATTTCTTTAGTTTTTTGCTCCTGATGGGAGCGAATCCATCATTGGCGTGCCTGATTTGCTCAGCGAGTGTTTGCCCATCGTTAACAAACACTTTTCCACGCTATTGTAATGAACAAGCTGTTCGTATTCAAATTCCACTAGTTTGTTCGTAAATGACGTTCGTAATACGAAAAAAGCGCACGTTTTCGAAGGAAGATCAAAGAAAGCGTAGAGAGAGAGTTTTACGCTTGAGCATTGCGCAAAGGTTAAGTTCAATGATTAATTACCATTTTGTAATCAGCGCTGTACGAGTGCTGATTGTGCTCAACAACAAACAGGCGCTATTGTGCGCTCGCAAGCAGGCTGAAAATGATACTCTGCACGAACCAACCGCACGAGCACACAAGAATAAGAAGAAGAAGAAGTCGCTCGACAGCGCGCCTGCAATCAACGAATAATTGCATGCATGCAGGAGGCAATGAACACGCATTGCTTCCTAGTCGTTTCGTTGCTTGCGTGTGCTGCTGCTGCTGCTTGTCCGCTTCTTGTTGTTGTTGTTACCAATGTTGTTGTGAGCTTCATTCACCTTACCTCAAGGCTAGACCATGTCGTTTTCTATTAATTAATTCACGTGTCGTAATTGAACCGTTTCAATTAATTAATCGATCAATCAGATGCGCATTCCATCCTCTCCTTATTCAATTTCTTTTAAACCTTTTTCTTTCATAATGTATGACTTGTAAAAAAATCAATTTTAACTCTTTTTATTTTGTTATTTAATAAATTATCCGATGCTGCGTTTAATTAAACACAATAATTAAATCAGTGGCCGTAATTAATTTTCGTGTTGCAAGCAATTAATACGCACAAAATCAATCAAGATCAAGAGCGTGCACATGTTAATGTTCAGGTTAATTAACGATCGGGCATCAAGACTTTGATTATGTCATTAATTAACAGACCGATTGCTTAATGAATTTAATAAACTATTTCATTGTGCACTGATTTACTCAGGATGTCATTAAAAGTTAGTTAATGGTTTCCTTAATGCCTTCATTTTAAATTTATTTCGTTAGTTTTTCGTAAATCGCTGATTTTAAGTGGAAGGAGAGGTAATTTTGAGAAAATCATGAGAAACTTATTCAGACACCATATATAATAAAATATATTATATTATATTATTGGTACGTCCTCAATGATGTATTCGTTATGTATGTGCTAATTTAGAAAAGCATGCGAGACAGATTAGATTAATATCACATCGCGGTTGCCGCCTCACTAGCTGCAGCAAGAGCTGCATCCATCGAGCTTGACTCGACTCTAAATGGAATTACAAATTGCCGATGATTTATTAAGTGGTACGTGGATGATAAGCCGCTGTTGCTCATCGTCTTCTTGGTCGTCATCTTCTTCATCGCGAGCAGCTAATGCTGATGATGCACTTATCATGCCAACTTTTTCATTTCACTTCATCGCCAAACGTGCGTACGTACGACTGCCTCTTTTATCTTCAAACCTTAACTAGCTTCGTGTGCGCACGCAAATTGCACAAATAACTAAACTAAATGAAAATTGCTATAATTGCGCATAATCATAACGTCCGTCCGGATTGATTACGTAATACGTCGTTATCGTGAGTTTCCCTTTCGGATTTTTACTTTTCCCATTAACTCCTTATGCAGCACACGAGAAGAAAGTTTTTATGGATGAAATTGAATAATTTACTCATTTTTCTTTCATTACTTACAGGTGTTTCTCACGAGTATTCTCGCAATCAGTGCTGCCAAATTGGGAACAGAGTGCAAAAGTGATTGGCAATGCAAAGAAGATATTCATGGTTCCATGTGTCTTCGGGGGCGGTGTACTTGTCAATCTTATTATGCACGAGTCAATTCCACTTATTGTGTTCAATGTAAGTCTGACTTCTGGGTTGAAATGTAATAAGTCTTGGGAAAATGTATTTATTGATTGCAATTTCTGAATAGCAACACTGCTTGGATACGATTGCGTCGTGCCGGAACAATGTTCAATGAAGGTGGCAAATTCTTCGTGTCTGGAAGGCGCCTGCCGCTGTGTTGACGGTTTCCTGCAATTTCGGAAGCACACCTGCTTGGGTCGTAAGTAATTTCTTCGTTTTTTTGATTGTTCTCTTCGTAGACGCCCGAACAAAATTGCCGTCCATTATTTACATCGAACGAGTAGCAAAAAGCACTTCAAACAATACCAACACGACGAATTTATCATTTTTATAGCCTTCATATATTGCTCAATAGATTTTTTCTTTATCCGGCTTCTTCCGCAGTTGTTTCACGAGCTATTTGAGTGTAAACTCATAAAATGGTAACAACGCCAGCAAAAAAGCAGGAAATATGCAACAAAATTCAATGAATATTAAGCATCAATTATGTAAACTCATAAAATTGCTATTAACATCCATTCGTACAAGCGCGAGTAGCTTATTAATCGCTATTAAACTTGATTTTTCTTTGTGGTTGCTTCGTAAAGAACCAGAAAAGATGTGTGTTTCCCAGGCGATGGAATTCTTCATTTTGCGGTTTATGCGTTGCTGTTGAAGAAGTATTCTTCGTCGGGACATCTTGAAGAAAAGCCTAATGGTTAATGGATGCTTTAAACACGTTAAAATTAAATTATCTATATTAAACTTGGAAAAATATTAGATTCAACAGGTGTTTTAAGAGTTTTCCGCAAAGTGTTTCCTTCGCATTCTTCAAGTGCTCATTAAGGCCATAACTAATAAAAAGTTTATTTGCGTCAATTTTCATTGTGAAAATCGCAAATGCAAATTCCATATATCCGTAAGTAAATCTACTTCCGGTATTTTTTTCTTGTTGTGCTATTCTTCTTGGTAATGATAAAATAACAGCTGCAAGGAATAAATACGCACGCGGCGTATCACGTTTTTTCATCTTTCGTGAAATTAATGCAATATTATCTTATTCGGTTTGCATGCAGCGGCACGACCCGGAAACGTATGTTATTCCAATGCACACTGCCGCCTCTGGACCGCCGACAGTCATTGTGACTTCCTCATTCCGAATCTCTTCGGGCGCTGCCAATGTAACGCACCATTTAAACAAGTCGGCGACTCGTGCGTACGAAGCGCATTTCCGTCCACCACACCGCCGCCAACGCCATCGACGACGGAAGCCACCTCCATCCAGCCGGACATCGAATCCAATTCTATACCGGACAGCACTAACCCGCTGTCCTCCACGCCGTCCATCAAATTTGTCCCTTCCAAACTGTCAACTCCAAAACATATTGCAAGTACCCAGCGGCCGGATGTGACAACGCGGTTGGCGGTCGCGCGCCGCAGCACTACCATGGAACCCTATTCGGCTCCAGTAGCGCATTCCGTACTCTTTTCCAGCACAACAACTCCGAAGCCCGCGTTTTTCTCCACGATGTCGAGCACCACACGAAGAACGACCACTACTACAACTACAACCAGTAAGTCTACAAATCTTTCCGTGCACTGTCTAGAAAATAATAATTGGTTTGTGTCCCGTAGCTAAGAAACCAGGCACAAGAATACGAACACGTATTGATGATAGTCATGTGGCAGTAAGTTTGGGACTTCCCTGCGTTACGGACCTTCAATGTCGCGCTGCTGATGCTTCTTCAAGGTGTCTGGATGGGGTTTGCGATTGTATTATCAAATCCAATACAACTTCTGAATGTTCTGCAAAAAATCGTGGCTGCATTCCTGGAACTTTTCAGGTATTTATATCAATGCAGATATTCTGAGTCTGAGTAAAATTGTATTGTGTTTCTTTAGTGTCGAAGTACGGGGACCTGCATAAGTTGGTTCTTTGTTTGCGATGGTCGCAAAGACTGCAGCGATGGTTCTGATGAAGAATGCTCCTTGACGAAATGTCCCATTGAAGCTTTCCGCTGTAAATCAAGCAGAAAATGTATTAGTAGGGCATCACGATGCGATGGAGTCAAGGATTGCGCTGGGGGTGAAGATGAAAAAGATTGCCAAGCAATTGGAAAAAAGGGTTGTCCTTCCGATACATTTCAATGTGCCGATGGCAAATGCGTTCCCGAATATGAATTCTGCAATGCTATAATAGGTTGCAGCGATGGTAGTGATGAACCTGCTCATATTTGTCGCGGAAGAGCGCGTCGGCGGCTATCGGAATATTGCCCCCTGCGTTGCGGCAACGGTAGATGCCGATCGAGTGCCATCGCATGCTCTGGACGTGATGGTTGTGGAGATGGCACTGATGAACATCATTGTTCAGTTTGTCGTACGTATTTAACTTTATTTATGCTCATAAACAAATTATTTATATTCTTCTATTGATTATAGGATGCCCTATTGTCAAAGGTAAACGACTATTGAAGAACGTTTAAACTGAACAAAATGCTTTTTGTCCAAATCGATGCCAAAAAGAATCAACAAAAAAGCCACTAACTAGGAACAGAGAATAATTAGAACGCGAACAAAACGTGAAAAAAAAGCAAAGCAATTAATCTTATTTGTATCATATTTATTGTATTATTTATTTAAATTATGACTTAAGATTAATTATTTTCTAATGTTAGGAAACGTACGATAAGAAGCCGCTATTTCAAATAGGTAGACATTTGCGTATTGAACTTCTTTAGTTCCACAATTAGTTAACTAGAGTTAACTAAAAAAACTAAAAACAATTACTAGATTAGATTGTTCCTCACGATGCCCCAAAGGCATAAACTCTTCAAAGAAGTACATCCCATGTTGATATAACTTTGAAACTTTGAAAAATTATAAAAAATTATTTGTAAATATATTTAGTTAATGTAATAATAGTACACGGCGACATTTTACATACGCCCAAAAAGTAATTGGCAATGCTTTCAAAGTACTTCTTACTTTATGTACGACCCTGTCATGTTCAGCCTTTGCGAACGCTTGCTTCTCAAGCATTTTCTTATGTTCGGACCACGTGGTTTTAAGGTAGCACTTGTGTCCTCTTGAGTCCTCTTAATCGTTCGATATGGTATCGTCTGGGTAAAAAACCCATGGACGTCGACTGCTTCTACATAATGTAATATGGACCAACTAAAATTTCCATATATATCCAATATAGAGTTTATCCCATTCGGCATGGGTACCGCCCATACCATTAACAACAGACATAATGAATCCAGAATGGTTTAAGCTGGTATTAATACTTTGACCAAAGCAACGCTCCTGCATACCATATGACGGCATTGATGCGTCCACATCGGCAATAACTACCAGCTATAAAACACACACCAGGAAAAAATCATCGATATAAATGTGTAACCTTTCCGCAAAAAACAAACTTTTACGTTGTTCATTACTAAGTCAGTAATTCTTGCAGATATGAGATTGGAGATGGTTTCAAAAAGATAGATGAATGAAATCAATTCATTAGCTGCCCAGAACATTGTTCAAGTGTTTGAGAACATTATTTGTGAGTGAAAATATGACAAAGGCATGTCCTATTTGTACATATATGAAACCATGCATAGTTTTGTCAGCAACCATTTTTGTATAAGGAGTTCAGTCAGTTTTGTGGACTACCACTAGTTTGGTAGTTCGGTAGTCCGAACTAGTGGTATGGATTTAATTTCGGACAGGAATGGCACTTTCCGAGGCGTTGAAAAGTTGAAACAACTGTCCCTAATCATGCCCATAAATAATATGATAGTATCCAATTTCTGGTCAGATTTATCAGCAATCGTGTTCCTGAAATACTTACGATTAATCCAATCCAATTGGATGGAAATACTATGGCGTCAACATAGCACAATACACCAAATCAGAAAATGACACGAATGTTTCCATACCACAGAACATTAGTTAATTAACATTAATTCATTCATTCATCACATCTACTAAACGTCTTAAAGACAGCGATATTTATGAACATATATGATATCTTATCTGACAACTTGAATTTGACATATTATTTTAACTGATGATGTGGATCCGATTCAGATTCTTATTTATTTCTACGAGAACGAACTATGTTGTGATCCGGGGTGGATTTTGCCACTTCCATTGCATTTTTGTGGTCAGACCTTGCTTGAGCTTCTTGCTGAAGCATTATATGATGATCAGACCAGGTTGTTTGAAGGTACCACTTGGGTGCTTTTTTTGGTTCGGGTATTGTCTCATCGGGATTATAATCCCAAGGTCGACGATTACAAGACGAAAAGAAGCAATATAACAAACTAGTCCCCATCACAATTCCTAATATTATCCAGTAAATTATTTCCCATTCCTCATGTGAATTATTTTTAGCCACTGCTCCCACCATATACGAACAAAGAAATCCAGAAATAGAACCCATGCCATTAACTACTGACATAACGAAACCAGCATGATTAAGGCTCACGTCGATAATCTGAACCTTAAATCCTGCATAATATATACCATTCCAGAACATTGCGCTTGCAAAACAAACTACTGCCATAATACGATTACATCTGCAGTAACCTGCCGCAAGAAGAAATACACCAGATAAATTCACGGACACCATTGTGTAACCTTTCCTTAACAGGCAAAGCTTTGTGTTTTTCATAACTAAATAATCAGCAATCACCCCAAATGCGAAACTCGAAAATGTTTGAAACATATAGATAAAGGAAACCAAACCATTCTCTTCAATATTATATCCCAAAACATTATTTAAATATTTGGGTAAATTATTCGTGATTGTGAACATAACAAAATCGTGACCAATTTGTCCAATAATTAAAGCATATAAAACTTTATCGGCAAGTATCTTTAAGTATGGTGTTGTATTATGTTTGTGGTACACCACTAAAACTTCAAGGTATCTTAACTCTATCTCCGTTATGTATGGGTCTTTTTGAGGTGCTGAGAATACGAAGCATAATGCAAAAGCAATAAATAGCAAACCCAATCCAGACCATAGGTAATAAGGCAAAGTCCAATCCTTCGTATTTTGAATAAGCAGCCCAGTTCCAACATTACCAACAATTAAACCAATTGAATTTGAGGCAAATACAAGTGCGCCCACAGTGGCTCTTTCATTTGCGGGTATCCAATGCCCAATTAGTGATGATAAAGCAGGATATTGAAAACTCTGACCAATACCAGTTGTAATCCGCAATATCAATATAACCCACCAATAAGTATCCTGCGTACACGCGGGTATTGCCATCGTCGATATGGTCGATAATAAAATTCCCCATATTAGAAAATGACGTCCTCCAAACATGTCGCATAAGATACCACCAGGTATTTGAAAAGTAAGGAATCCGATATAGAATGACGCAAGAATCAGACTCTGCGTCTTTTGATCCCAGTCGACCTTACCACCTTTTATATCACTTATGGTGGACGCGATACCCAATTCCCTGGGGCAAGTAGGTTTTATGTTTTCACCTTTGGTACCCACCATTTCAACAATTGCAAGATTTAATACGGTGCGTTGACAATAAGTTATAATCATACTCATAAAACTCATTGCCACAATCATATAGCGTAATTGGCCGACACAACATGGTGTGATACATGATATAAAGCTACATCTTTTTGCCATTACAAATGTGCCCCACTTACTTGTCATTTACACAATTTGCGTATTAAATTGTTGTAAGTGACAATTCAATTTTTAATGACTGTTAAAAATATAAGTAAAGATGAGATCAAGGATCTTACTTTCGTGTGTTTGCCCGTGTTGTATCGGACAAATGCGTGTGGTGATTGTATTGATCTGCATTCTAGGGATGATTTTAGGATATTGTAATGGAATAATGTTTAATATTACAATAGAGGAGATAATGGAAAATTCCAAATCACGTATTAATTCTACATGTCCAGAACCAAAGGGTCAGATTTCAATGTCAGATACACATAATATCGTAGGGGGACTTGTTGATTGGGACCGCCCGATGCAAGTCGCAAATAAACTTTCGTTCAATATTGGTTACTTTTTTTTGCAAGTCTTTGCGGGTATTCTCTGTGACCGACACGGCGCTCGATACTTTTTAATTGGTGGATTCGCATTATCGGCAATTACAACCGGAGCTTTACCAATAATAATTTTAAAGTTGCCATGGTTTATGGTATTCATATTTCGACTCACAACTGGTGCTGCACAATGTGTGATATATCCAGGAATTTCATCACTAATTGGACGTTGGATACCAGAAACCGAACGTTCAGTCGTTTGCGGTGCTGTATTCAGCGCAAGTTGTTTCGGTCTTATATTTGGCAATACCGGCTCTGCATTACTAATACGAAAAATGGACAATTGGGCAATTCCTTATTATTTATGGGGTGGAATCAGCTTATTATATGTTCTCATCCTTAGTGCGTATGTGTTTTCAGAACCTCAAAAGCACCATTTTATATCCAAAAGTGAGGCAGAATATTTGGAAAACACCGTGCCTATTAGACAATCTCATATAATACCCTGGTATGAAATCTTTCATGATCGCTGCATATATGGTTTAATTTTTGCACAAATAGGACATAATTTAATATTTTCCACATTGACGAATAATCTACCAAGATACATGCGGACTATATTAGGTTTTAATCCAGAAAACAATGCATACATTGGAATGCTCTTTGTTTTGGAATGGATTTCCAGTATTATTTTCGGAGCAGTGGGAGATTTTCTTACAAATAAACGGAATATTAATGTTACTTTGCTACGTAAAATATACACTGTTATATCAAATGTTATGGCAGGAGTTTTGATCACTTGTGCTGCCCTCAGTAAATGTAATTACATTTTGGCATTGATATTCGTTGGAATGGCTTTAATATTTAAAGGCATATTTTTTGCTAGTTTAATAACGAATGCAATTGAGATAAGCGTTCATCATCCCGCACTGATAGTGTCTATTGTGAATGGATTGGGGTCAGTTACTGGATACATATTTTCAATTATCATTGGCGCTGTTATAAAGGAACACAGCCACTGGCAATGGTTTTACGTATTTCTGGGAATGTTTGTATTCCAGATTATAACATCTTTGGTATATTATCTTATCGGATCAGCGCATCGCGCTTCCTGGGATTATGTGCCCAAAGAGGAAATACCGCACAGAAAAAAAGGCAAACGTGCATATTTAGAAATGTCAACATCTGAAAATGAAGAGAGACTGGAAAGAAACAGTTATATCCGTTATTTGAAAAAGGAAGCGGAAAACTTGGAACAGGAGAAGGAAGATTTATCAATCTAAAAATAATAAAAAAATATTACAAAATAATCAAGAGTTACCAATAATTACATTTTTATCCTAGCGACCAACCATTATTGTTATAAATATATCAAAAATTTTTAAATCGTACAATGTCTGAATTCGAGCGCGTTCCAAATTACATTTATTTTTTTTATATACATAAAAATTGTTAACGTGTAGAAATTCAAAATGATTTGTAAACCTTTTTCCTGTATTTGGCCCTGTTGCTTTGGGCAAATACGGTTTATGATTGCATTTATGTGTTTCATTGGAGTCATCCTAATGTATTGTCATCGCTCTGTGCTCAATATTGCCATCGTTGAAATGGTGGGACGTAGAAGCAAGAAAGGATCCACTTGTCCAGTGCCAGCAGGTCAGGGCTCATCAACTATCAAGAATATTAAAGGAGGAAAAGTAGACTGGGATGAATTTCATCAAAATTTAAATATTGCTTCTTTCTTTATTGGTTACCTTGTTATGCATATCCCTGGGGGTGTTCTCTGCGATAGATATGGAGCCCGGTACTTTTTACTTGGTGGTTTTGCTGTTTCAACCATCACGACTGCGGCTATCCCTTTGGCAGCCGTTTATTTACCTTGGTGGAGTATTTTCCTATTACGTATAATCTCTGGAGCTGGACAGGGAGTTCAATTTCCTGGAATATCTTCACTTCTATCTCGGTGGATACCACCAACAGAACGAGCAACTGTTGGATCTGCAGTGTTTGCTGCAACTTCTTTTGGGCTAGTCCTTGGCAACACTTGCACGGGATTGCTTATCAAATTTTTGGAAGATTGGACATATCCTTTCTACCTATGGGGCGTTGTGGGTGTAATATATATGCTTTTATTTATTCCTTACGTATTCTCCGATCCCCGAACACATCCATTCCTGACAGAAATGGAACTGAATTATTTAAAAGATGTAATGGCATTTAAACAACCGATGAAAATTCCGTGGTGGGCTATTATTAAAGACAGGGTTATATACGGATTAATTTTTGCACAAATTGGACACAATTTGATTGTTTTTACACTATCGAACAATCTACCAAAGTACATGAATAACGTGTTGGGATTTAACATCCGCAATAATGCTTTAGTATCATTCATCTTCATTTTGCAATGGGTTTCGAGTGTAATGTTTGGTTCACTCGCAGATTATTTAGTCAAGAAAAAAAATGCAAACCTAAGTTGGATGCGCAAGATTTATACAGCAATTTCAAATATAATGGCTGGTGTCTTCCTTGTTTGCGCGGGGCTGTGTAGATGCAATTACGTTTTAGCCCTGTTTTGCTTTGGTTGTGCCATTTTCTTCAAAGGCATTTTCTTCGCTGGTATGAAAGTCAACATCATCGACATTAGTGTTAATCATAGCGCGTTAGTGATGTCTATTGTAAATGGAATGGGCTCTATATCTGGATATATCTGCTCACACGTTATTGGCACCGTAGCAAAAGATAATACACACGAACAATGGTTTTACGTTTTCACGGGTATGTTGGTAGCACAGCTCATAACGATATTACTTTATTGCACATTATCCTCCTGTGATCGCCGTGATTGGGATTATTCTCCTGGTGAAGAAAAACCCGTTTCGAAGAAAGCCAATCATTGGTATTTGCAAATGACACCCTCAGATCATGAGGCAAGACTTGTTAAAGACGAAAACGCCAAGAAGAGTAAGGTCGAAGCAGCTAAAGTAGCGAAGGCAAAAATGAAGGAGGAATTTGAAGCCATGAAAGCAGCTAAAGCCGGTAGAGGTTAATGGATACATTGACAACATTTCAAAGAATATATACTTGTTTCGTTGTTGTTTCGATATTCACCGATATTTTTGAAATATTATCACCATAGTAATAAATTGTATGTCTATTAAAATATGTTTAAAATTATGATGACAGTTCCGTATTTGAAATAATTTGAATCAATCTAAATTACGGCATATTTATTTTGCTATGGTTCAAAATGACCTGCAATCTTCTCTCTTGTACGTTTCCATGTTGTCTGGGACGTATGCGATATATGATTGCAAGTATGTGTTTAATGGCAATAATTTTAAATTACTGCCATCGTGCTTCACTTAATATAGGTGTTGTGGAAATGGTTAGATCGAAGGTGAATACACCGCCAACATGCCCGGTATCTAATAGAAAATCAAGTCAAACCTTTAATGTTAGTGGTGGTGATGTAAATTGGAGCCATGCCACCCAAAGTGTTAATATTGCAGCTTTCTTTTTGGGGTATGTCGTGGGTCATATACCGTCTGGAATCCTCTGCGATAAGTATGGGGCAAGGCCATTTCTCGCTTCTGGAATATTTATTTCAAGTGTTACAACCATGTCGATACCAGTAGCCGCAGTATATTTGCCATGGTTTGTCGTTTTCGTTATACGCATTCTAACTGGACTCGCTCAAAGTTGCCTTTTTCCAAGTGCATCTTCCTTGATCAACCATTGGATTCCTCCTCTAGAACGTACAACTATTTCTGCAATGGTTTTTGCTGGTAATTCCTTTGGTCTGGTTATTGGTAATACTATTAGCGGTGTGTTGATAAAGGTCTTCACAAATTGGACAATCCCATTTTATCTATGGTCTTGCATTGCTATAGTATATGGATTTGCCTTTCTGACTTATGTGTACTCCGATCCCAAAACACATCCACATCTCTCAGAAATTGAGCATGATTATCTAATGGAAATAATTCCACAGAAGGCACATATGCGACCTCCCTGCTCTGCAATATTGAGAGATAAATGCGTCTATGGCTTAATCTTCGCCCAGCTTGGTCATAATTTAATTGTCTTTACATTAGCTAACAATCTTCCCAAGTATCTAAACAACGTGCTGGGATTCAATATTATGCACACTGCATTGGTTTGTATGATTTTCATTCTTCAATGGATCAGCAGCGTTATTTCTGGTCGAATAGCTGATCGATTATTGGAAAAGAACGCCAACGTGACACTGATGAGGAAAACATATACGGCCTTTGCTAGTCTTTCAGCAAGCATCTTCCTCATTCTTGCCGGCGTATGCAAGTGCAATTATATTTTAGCGATTCTGTGTTTTGCAACCGCGATGGCCTGTAATGGGGTCTATTATGCAGGCATGACCGTAAATATTATTGATATTAGTCGAAATCATAGTGCTTTAATGATGTCAATCGTAAATGGTATTGGGTCGATATCTGGATTTCTTGGTTCATATATGATTAGTGCAGTAGCTCCTGACAACACACATAATCAATGGTTATGGGTATTTCTAATCATTTTGGCGGTCCAACTAGTATCAACTCTACTCTATCTAACACTTTCAACTTCCAAACGCCGAAAATGGGACTACGGACCTACTGAAGAAATTCCAGAAAAGAAACATGTACATTGGTATTTGGAAATGACGGACTCAGATCATGCCCTTCGAACTGAAAAACACAATAATGCGTTATCGACACATAAAGCATCTACCACAGCATTATTGAGATCAAGAAAAAACCGACCAAAATCATAAAACAGATAGAGTCATAAAACAGATAAATTTGAAAGTTATTAACCGCTTAAAATCGGAGGCCTAATTAAAATACTAAATGTAATACAATAATTCCTTTTGGATCGAAATTTACATTAAATTTTTAAGAATGTAAATTAAATTCATTGCATTACAGTCCTTGTATAATGCCGCGGGCAATTCTTGTGCGAGTTCATGATGTACATTTCAATTAATATCTCCGAAACTGTAGGTGATATCCAATTAATTCTTTTAGTATCAGAAAAATGATTAATTTCTTCATAAAATATAAGTTAATCAATAATATTCAACGAATGCGTACCACGTAGTAAGCTGGCAACCTCTAAACAACTTTTGCTTAGACACCCCAAAATTGGAAACCTAAATAAAATGGCGAAAACCGTAAATGATATTACAATAACTGGTTTTCTTTCGGATTTTACATAAAATTTGTATGAACATAAATTAAGTTCATTATATAACTTCGCCTAAATAATCACAACGCTATGCAATCATTGTACATTGCCCTTGCCAGTTCGGGTAGATGCCTAATTTCTTCATAGAATGTAAGTTAATGATTTATTTTCATTGAGCGCATACAATGTTGGAAGCTATTAAACGAAATGTAACTTTCGCTCAGACAATACAGTCTGAGGGCAAATTATAAATTAATATTTGAAAAACTGTAGATGATATTAAAATAATTCCTTCTCTATCGGAATTTGTAT
>JARJDV010009321.1:0-72937 GCA_030264675.1 Anaulacaspis nigra
CCTTTACAGCATATGATTTAAATGAATATTTTCAAAGTTATTACAGATTTAAAATTTTCGGAACAGTCGCAAGTTTCTAATAAATTAAACATTTTACGAGGAGAATAAATTCTTAGACTACGCTCAATATTAAATTAATCATGCAAATGTGCAGTTAGCTTAATGGAAATATGTAAAACTAAAACACATTAATTCATGCAAGGTTTTTAAAGTAGGCAGTGATTGAACGTAATTAAAATTAATACGTTTATCTGGAAGGCATTCGGTGTGTTTTACATAAAAAGCCAACTACCCATTAAAGTAACCCACACCAACCACTCTCATTGGCGTTGAATGCGTGAGCGACGACGACTTTGGTCGCGTCTTGAGAAGTGCACTGGAATTTGTAGAGTGAAGAAGCATGTCATACACACCGCCAACGGGCACGTTTATCGAATACTGGAATTACAGCGGAAAAAACATTGAATAATCATGATAATTGTCCATGTATTTTATTACGGTGCGCGTAGACTTCATTACTCACAGAGAAATTATACTCTACTTTTTCATCATACGCATTCAGTCTAATCAGAGCATAAAAAGTGCACTGAATATTAAGACAAGTTGAGGAACATCTCGCATGAAATTAATAACAATATTTTAATGTGTCTAACACCGGAGGCGAGACACTTTGACGTCCGTCGTTATCCTGCTTTCAATATGTAATCACAGCTCATGATGAGTATCACCACAAACTTCTTCAAAGTCAAATAAATGTTACACAATTAATAAAACGGTTTATTGCCACACTCTGTAGGGAAGGAGATAAACGTTTATATATAATATTAATACCACGAGTGAATAACAACGTCAATTCCTCTGTAATTATTTAATTACAATCCACAACGCGAGCGACTCAACTGCGAACTGAGAAAATGCTTAATTATTACTTGCTGATAACTGGAAGACACGTGTCGTTCATCGCAATGTTGATTACGGAGAGTTATTATTATATTCGCACCATCAAATTTGCGAGCGCTCAAACAAAAAACAAGAGCGCTGAAATGTGCTTGTTCATAGTGCACCGCAATCCAAACCAATTTCGTCTCTATGTGATGAAGCGCCAAATGAGTTTTCCCAATCAAGCCGCAATGCGTGTGTAAATTATTCACGACGAAGACGGCGCACGTTGACGGCATTATAGATCTTTGCCAGGTTTAATTATAACGCACGTACGATCACAGCTCGCGTACATAACAACGAACGCGACTATAAATCTACACATACACACATCGTATAACCTGTGCCGCCACCGCTGCCGCCTCCGTTGCCGCCGTCGCCACCTATGCACAAATGGTGGTGGTGCATCGTTGAAATTATGCACGAACAACGCAAATGCCACTGAGAATCTAGTTCACTGTGTACTCGCTTGTCTTTATGAAGCACAAAGTGGCTTGATGCAAGAAAGATTCTTTTGATCTAATAATACGTCGCACGTTGAATATTCGTGTGAATAATGCGCGGAGATTAAGAGTAATGACAACGTGAAAATTATTTGAAGTGACTATGAGAGATTGCCTTTTAAATGGCGTATAATTTTCACATCTATTTGTGGTTTTTGTGAATTTATGGAATCCTCAAAATTATGTGCTTCTTAAATCAGAAGCAAAGTGTCAAAAAATACATTTCTAATTCAAGCACGAATTTATAGCTTATTAAACTCCATGGCATTTTATTTTTTCTCTCTCGCAATGCACATGGAGAAAAACTACTACTGCAACTATTTAACCAACGCATAAAAAAAACGTAATTTTCAAGACATTCACGCAAAAATTCTCTAGAATACGCGCAAAAAACTAAACGCCAGGTAATGAAATTAGTGCTATTAAGAAGTCACGCCCGTAATTCGTTTCAATTAACGCGCATATTTGCTCTCGCCCGTTATCTTGTGCATTTCGCGAGCGACTTTTTTTTCTTCTTCTTCTTCGTCGTCGTCTTCTTGATCTAGACTCCAGCATCATCGCGGTGCGTGTGCGCGCGCGCGTCTCTTGTTTTTCCCTTTCGCAATGGAATTCGTCTCTTTAAATGCGACGCATCTTCAGGTCGTTACCTGTCGCTCTCTCCGGCGATGGGCACAACAAGAGCGCGAGAGTGGCCCATTGTTGTTCATCGAGCGGCGGCCGCGGACTTTTTAATGCGCTTCGCTTCTTCATCGTTATATATTCGTTTGTTCACCCCAAACGCTCGCGATGGATTGAAGAAGCGCGGCGAGACGTGCGTACGTGAAGCGTTTGCGGAATTATTCGGAGCATTCGTGGCATCGGCGCGCCGCGCAAGAAGATGACATCGATGAGAGCTGCGCGCGCGATCGTTTCGTCTTCATATAAAAGTACTTAGGCATTGTTAATGTTTTTATGCCGGGCGCGCGCAGTTTAAAACTGTAGCCACTTTTTGCTCGCAGCTCTCAGCTTCGTCAAGAACGCGAATGGAAATATGCAATTGGAAGTTATGTCACCACAAAGAAATTATTTCCATCGTTGCCGAAATAGACGTTAAAATAAGCATTTTTTGCTCGCTTCATATGGATAATAAACGTCGTCGTTTCGCAGGATTAATTTGATTTTTATTCGCGCATGCGAGTGCAATGATCGCATCGCCTTCATAAAGTAATGGTAATGAATTTATTTCTTTGACGAGCAGCTGATTTTTAATCAAATGTAAACCTAACCAAAAAACATCATGAAATATTAAATTTAAATCCAGTTTAGGATATTCAAATATCAAAAGTTGGAAGGTTTTAATGTTCTTCAAAGTTGTTCGTTCACTTTCGCACTCGAAAACTTTCCTATAACTAGGTCGAGCAATTAGCAAATAAAAACGATTCACGATATAGTTGTAGTTTCAAGTTTTGCGCGCGTCCAGGAAAAATTTATCGAAAGCAAGCTGGAGTAAATGCACAAGCAAGAAACTCGTCGTTGGAACAAGAGCAAAAGGACAAAGTGTGGAAAAAGGAGCGTGTGATTTGTGTAAGTGCAGTTTTGAAACACTTGCGACGAACGCGCGCGCCAGCCGAAAACTTGCTGCGTGTAATTAGCGTCGATTGTAAAAGTGCATTGAGCCCGAAAAACGCGGTCCGCGCGCGAAAATTACGATTGCAAGTTGGCGGAATTCGAGAAATATTTGCGCCAACTTATTTAACATCAATTTGTGCGCGCGGCTCAAAGAAACGTTACATAAAGAACACGCAAAAATGTTTGCCGCTCGCGCATGTAAAATGCAAAATAAGTCCCAATGCAAACAAGCAAACGTTCTCGGGCCCACAGAGAACAAAAAGCGCGAGGCGGAACAGATGAAAGCATTGAGCATCTCCGATAAAACTTAAACTAATTAATTTGTCGATGTGTGGAATGAGTGAGCGACTCTGGCATTATTATCTAATAGCACAGACGCAGTCGTTTTACTTGAATCAGCAGACCCAGCAAACGGACGCAATGGCAATAAACCGCTTTGCCTGAGATGGAAGCTCTTCGCCATAATACAAGTAATACGGCGCGCAATTTTTTGTCACTTAATTTATTGCGCGCTGCAAACAAACGACGCATCGGCGACGTGCACGCGTTTTGTATGCGCAAAGAGAAGCGCAGCACGTTGAAAAGAAAGAAGCCCGCTGAAGAAGCGCAAGCCAACACGTTGGAAAAAATCGACAAGCGCATGCACGACCACAGAAAGACACTGGAAACACACTCGAACTCTGCGAGTAAATAAACGCTCCACGAAGATGCGCAAAATGCGTGCGTTTGCCCAGCCCAAAAGACGACAATCATCGTCGACTTTTATAAGAAACACGACGAGCGACTTATATTTAATTCACTCCAAGAATTTTGCCTCTTTTCCAACGAAAACGTCTAAAGCTTAACGCCTAGTTTCAAAACAATAAACTCATTGATTTGCAATGCTAAAAACGCATATCGTAATAGCTCTAAATTGATTGAAAACACCTTGTAGATCAAAATACAAGTGCCTATGTGGAATTAAAAAGCCTGCACGAATGGAAAAAGTGACGACACTGCGCGCTTTAATGGGACAATAATATAAAGATGGTCACTCAACATGTACGTGTTCGTTTCGTTTGTTGGTTTGTTCGCGTTGAAGCTATTGCCTTTTCCATCCATTATCCGCGCGCCCCAATGGATGGATGGTGGAATCGTAACATATTTGTCGATGTCGACGTCGCATTGCACGGCGGATAAATGTTTATAAAGCATTGTGCCACAAGTCGACAGCAGCGTTGCGCAGACGAATACAATTGCGAATGGCATCGCAACGCAAACGGGCAAGAGAGTAAGTTATAATTTATAAAATAATGTCAACGCTAATGGTTATAATAGTGCGTTTAGTTTGGAATAACCTGTACGTCGCTCACGTCCTCCTTGCAGGTTAAAACGGGCATTTAGCGTTTTCAATATGATGCTATTTTTTGCGGCAGCAGCTTTGTCGTTGTCGTTGTCGTTCTCGTCGTACGCTTGCTCCTCTTTTTGCCCTGCCAGCTGGATAATGACCATTTTTATATAAATCAGACGTTTATGGATATAATTCTTTTGTGTTTGCATTCACTACTCAAGAAGCTAAATTATTTACAGCTAATGACTGTCCTTATATCAAGGTCATTCAATTCCTTCTTATTTATTAAATTACCTATAACTTAAGGTAACGTACTAAACTTTAATTAGTTAAACAATTCATATTTTACAAAATTATTTAACTAGAAACTAGTAAACCTGTATTCCAAACAGTGCAACATCCAGCCTGATTGGGATTAATTGTAATCGAGCAACACGATGCATCGTGTGATTTAAGATTTAGGATAATTTCTAATTGCCAATCGATAGTCAATTAAATTCTACACATGAATGTGAAAATTACTTTTCTATCACTAATAGTTTAGTCATAATTTAACGCTAAAGTTGACAGATTAACATGAGCTAAAATTTCATCGTACTTTGATTTCAATGATCACAGTGGCTTTTAAACATGCTAAATTCTTATTCTCGCAATTGAATTATTCAGTTAGGGTACAATGTACTGGTATAAAAAATTCTCTGAAATATTGAGAATATTTGTTGATATTTTCAATAATTTAAGCACACCATATTTTTACTAAAAATTGGAAATAAGTTGATGTTCCCCCACGTTCCCGCAGAAGCGACATATATCAAACTTTAGAGTGAAATGAGTATAATGTGAATCCGAAAAGATCGCGTTCATCGCTAACCATTTATATCCTCCAGAACGATATTAAGCTGAATTTTTGAGTGATTTTCGTGAATTTTCAGTCTATCATCATCGCGATGTGACAACAAAATGTTGCCTGATTCGGGCAACAAATTAAATGTTCCCCTCAGTTGAAAGCCATCTTCATGACCATAACTATAACTAGAAATTATCAGAATTTGTATTTTTATTATAATTATTACAATTGACTAAAAATCGCAAGAAAGCAGCAAAAATAAGCTTGATCGAACCTGCATTATAACTATAAAATGTAAGACTGCAATATCCATTCAATTCAGCTGACTGGACGAGCGTGATTGCGATTTTCGTTTACGCTTTTTGTACTTCCTTAGTTAGCCCGGCAGATTTCTTCGATTGTAACTTCTTCTATTATGCTGCTTATCCAAGTAAGCAACTCTATCCAATCACATACAAAATCCCAATTTAATATATTGAGTATTGCAGCAGGACATTTCTAAATCCATTCCTGAAACGTAAACTCAATCTTTAAATGATAAGAATTGTTATATTTATACCCTTATAATTCCCATAATTGTGAAACATACTTTTGCAACGTTTTATATTACCCGGAAGTGTAAACAAACACTTTGTATATGAAAGGATTTAGTATAGAAACACGACAGGAAGAAACGCACACCCGGAGATTTATTAGGGCTGCTTTCCAATGTGTGTGCACTTACATGCGAAAACGCGCAAATGGAGCTAAATAAATTTGTATCTTTAGAAAATCCTTATCGAATTAAGTTCCGCTGTGCTCGCTCGCTGGCCTCGTTTTGCACTGTCACATCGCTGAGGGTATAGAAATGTTACCATCGAGATCCTCGTACGTGGAAAAGGCTAAAAAGGTGCACCCTTTTTGCGAGCGCTGGCTCGCTCTCCTCTTTGCTCGAATCCACGAAAAGCAGCGAGATTACCAAACCAAGATTCTTGCGCTTGCGAGCGTTCTGAAGCATCCATAAATTTTTTCGTCGTCGCTCTTTGGGAATCGGAATCGGAAGCGTATTTGAAATGCAATCGTCCACTAAAAACTCGACTGAATTCCGGACTGGTGCGCCGCCACCGCCGCCACTGCTTTTAATTCGCGCACAATTTATACGAATGTGACCCTCGGTGCACTGCGAACGCGGCGCGGTGGATGCATTGAATGAAAAGCGTATGAATCCAATTGAGCAGCAGGAATGCTGTTGAAATGCGTCGACCTATAAACTTGCTTCCTACAAAGTGCACGTAGCGTCCGCGCTCACGTTTTCAAAATTTATATTTCGACGTTACAAACTTTCCAACTTCTAATGTGCACTTTGCACGTGTGTGGCGTTTCCGTAATTGTCGAAATTCAATCGTGCGGAAACACAGATTATTAAGTCAGGTTATACGAGTGTCGATAATGACATTTTAGGTTTAATGTTCTTATCTACTTTTATATGAAGTGTGAACAAAATTTAGATGCGAATATAATTTCTGCGCCAAACCGCAGAAAGGGTTAAAACTCGAATGATTAAAATTCACAAAGTTACTTTAGAAATACTTTTTAATAAATCCCTCAGAAAAACGCAAAGGACACGAGTTCTTAAGAAAAATAACTTTGGCATTACCATTCCAGATGCATGTTTTATGTAGGATGAATAATTGAAAAATTGAATATGCAAAAGAAAGTCTTCTTCGTCTGAAGTTCACTTTATTGAAAATCCAGAATTGAAGAATCATGAATCAGGGGATTATTATACAAACAGTTTGATGAGAAGCACTCTTTTTCTTCGTCGTCGAATTCCCATTAAACTTTTAATGAATTTCGTTTTTGCATTCGCGAGAGAGAGTTTTGCAAGACGTCAGCGAGGCGCACGCGAAGCGGGAAGAAAAAATCAACGACATTGACTGGTACACATTCAACGAATGACAAGAAATCCGAAAACCGAAGAACACGTCTGAAACGAATGTACGAGTTTCGAAGCAAGCAGTCGTCGATTCGATGAGGGCGAAAAAACGTTCGATTACTTCCGTGACCGATGCTTTCCCGCTTATTACTTGCTTTCTTTGCTGCATTTTCAATTCGAAAACACAATCATGCATCGAACGAGTCATGACTTCGTTTGCGCAAAATTTTACCGCTTTTCATTTCGCCCATACAGTATTTGTGTCGTTTCTTATTTTAATTTCCGGTTTTACTTGTTTTATACGCGTCGTCGGTTTATTACATAAGTTTTGCAATTCGTGTTGTATATTGCCGTAAAACGGAGATACAACTGACGAATTGCTCGCAAAGGACAATTTCTGGGATTTCCTAACTTGTCGACTGCGCGGAAAAAGTTTAGCCGGAATCAGCACAAATTCTCTTTTCTTTTTGCGTATTCGCCGGAAGTGATGTCACGCGATTGCAAAGGTACATGGGGGTCGACGTTTGCGGTTTCACCCAATTTCAATATTTAAATTCAACTTTTTTCACCTTTTCTTTGCGTGCTATTTCTTTTCTTATTATTGTCGCATGTGCACAGCGAATAGAATATGCCAGCCTTGGAAATGGAAAAGGCAAACTCAATTTGCAGTATATTTGCACGGATTTCTTCAAAGAATTTATTTAAATTATTAAACACAACCACAGCTATTTTATATTTTTCATTAAATAATAACAAATATACACTCAGCGACTAATAAAATCAGTTTCAATTCAAACAAAGTAAAGTGACAATAAAATCTAAACGTTTTAAATCTCTTTTATTCCTCGTTACCCGACCTAAATGCATCTATTACTTTAATAGAAGAACTGATTGCTCGCACAAATTACTTCTTCGCGCGCATTCGTTCAATTCCGTGCATTTCTATTACCGCACTTTTGATTACTCATTTCATTCGATCATGCTCTCTATTCCAGCAGCCAGCACAGCTACAAGCAGTGTTTTTGATTACTTTTATTGCTCCTGCCCGCCTGCAGCAGGAGCACTTTACGTCAAATTGTATCTAATCTCTTTTCGATTTAAACTTTTAACGTGGCGTGCTTTACGTTTCGACTTAACGACTCTTTCACACCACGCGCCTTCTGCTTCTGCTGCTGCTGCTCGCGGTGTGGGCACGTGCAAAAACCCGACCGACTTCTTCAGCATCTCTTCCTTTTAGCCACCGCGCGTTTCTTTCCTTCGTGTGCACGTGCACATAAATTAGATTCACATTTACGCTTGAAAGTCGGGAGTAAAATAGACATGTTGCTGGCGCTGCGCTAAAGAACAAATGATAAAGATTTCTTTTAAAAGCGCACATGCGTCCGAGAAAGAAGTTATAAGGAAGAAGAAGTTTCAACGAACCAACGACTTGATAGTCGACCATACGCGCTGCTGGTGGCAAATGCTGGCAAACTATTTTCGGTTTCACTTATCTGTCCGAAAACTGATAGATATCGCGGCCAAGCCACCCGTCACTTGCCTTGAAGTACAAGAGAGCGTTTTGTTCTCTGAATAAAACGGTATCAGTTCCAAATCATTAAAGACCCATATGCGTTATGCCAACTTGCTTTGAAGTTGATTTCTTTTCTTATACTCCACAGAAGCTGAAATCTTTGTTATTATTTATCTACAATAGAGTTTTATTAATATATCAAGGAGTTTTTTGTGTCAATCAAATACGAAGCATAACAATATAAATTAAAGAGAAACTTTTGATTAACCATCCACGTAGAAAAATAAATATTTGTAATTAATTCACATTGAAATAATTGGAATATTTTCAGTGGCTTTTTGAATGAACGCCGAAGAAGGTAATAAATCATCACATATCATTTAAGATGGCATTTGGTAGTCTAATAACATTAAGCCGAAAATCCGAATCGCGCTTGATTTCTATTCGAAGCAAACTATCCGCTAAGTTGAGTTGTTTAACCAAATGTCACAGCAGCAGTCAACGAAGACGCATGTGGCTTTTCTCAAATACTGATGCGAGTTCAATTAGTTTCTTAGATTACGCACGCCTGCCAGACTTTAACAAACTCATTATGCCTACATGCCAGCGATAATTAATCATTCAAGCGCGGCGCGCGCTCAAATTAGCATTTCGCCCATTCTCACGCGCGTAGGTCTTAGGCATTCGGCAATCTAATTACGCTCCATATAATTATTAATTCCGTGCGCGTAGGTAAGTAATTATTTCATCAATTGGTTGCTAACTACTGCTTAGCACATCGACAAACACGTAATAAATACGCAAACATGCCACTTGTGAAAATTGTGAGCTTTAAACCTTCGGTGACAATATTAATTTGCATCTGGCGACGAAGTCGAGCCGTAATTTCTTGAACGAGGAGGACATGTTTATATTGCTTTTGTCCAATTTAAAGGCGACAATTTGTCGAGTCTGTAATTTAATTATAACAGTTAGGTCATTTAGTGCTCGAGTGTTAATATAAGAAATGCGCGTGGTAATTTGACAGAATTGCTGCTTCGTGCTTGCATCTTGTATGAACCATGTCTTCGTCGTTTTCAAGTCGTATTCCATCTTCCAAACACTTAGAGGTGTTAAAGTTAGTTTGTCTCTTAGCGTGCATTTACAAATTGAACGTTTGTCCAGGCAAACAACTCACCACAAATGTTTAAACACGAAAGAGCTGCAAGTGAATTACGAATTGCATTTGTTCAGCTAGATCAAAACTCAAAATTCTCTTTAAATAGTTCTCATTGCATACCTACATGTCTCATCATTACAATGAACTTTCTTTTTGAATTCTCTTTAGCATCTTATGAGCATAATTACACAACTTTTGGTTTATAATTAAATCTAAGACTTTAGATTAGTTATCAAGACGTTGAATCGACCGAAGCACAAACAGGAAGACAAACAACACGTCAGAGATTTTTGAACATCATAAGTTATAATGGATATCAAAAAGTTGTGAGAAAGCAGCGTAAAAAAGGCGCGCACGCCACAAGGTATAAAAAGAAGGACGTTCGGTAGCCAAGAAACGCTGAAGAAAAAGGCGCCCAGCACACTTGCGCGCTTGCTTCAAGCATCATTCTAACAGCGGACCACACATTGCGCGCCTCGCACACGCTCTCCGGCTTTATTAATAGCCGAAATATGCGCGACGTCAACGTGTCGTTAAGAAATGCGCGACGCGAACGTGCCAACTAATATTTATGCCTTCTGTCCGCAACGAGCGAATGATGAAAAATCTCAAAAATGTAATGCGCCGAAGCACGAAAAATACAACTATGCGCAAGCAGCACGCGGGAGATAAATTTCAAACTAAATTTACTTGGACATCGCACATATTGAGTAAGCGCTTTTGTGTTACTTAACGCTACCAAGTACAATGTCGAGAAGAATGTAGACACTAAGTACAGATTGCCACTGATAACAGAAAGTGCATCTTCGTGTGTAATAAAGTTATACCTATCTATGGTCTTGGTGTTGGCACGCGCACACGCAGCAAGCTTAAAATATAAGTAGAAATTAACGGGTATTGCACGCACATCGTGTGCAAACATAAATACATAAAGTGCCATTCTTAAGTCACATTTATCTACCAGCATCTTACTCGAAGTGAATTAATGTGAGCTGGATGAATAAAATTGCATATAAAGAAATTAAATACTTTCAGAAATGAACGCAAAGTACTAAAAATAATTATTTATTATATTGCAAATCTAAATCACATCTTTACAAGTATTCTGGTATTGAATTGAATACCACTAATATTGAGTTTTAATATAGATAAAATAGGGATTCTTAGAGTATTCCGACTACATTTAAGATGCATTTAGAGACAATTTATTGAGCAGACGATCACATAAAGTTTATATTTTGAATAAGACGCACCATCATACACTGATTTCACGTTGTCGCAAAGTTAAATAATGAAATTTTGTTAGTTTTAGTTTAAGGAAATATAAATTTTATTTTGATCTTACCAGTAGTTTAGCAACAATATAACCTCAAAGTTGAATAATTTTGACGTTAAGAGCAGGTGATATCATTAGTATTAAGTTTAAAATTCAATATCTTTAAAACGAATAAAGACTGGAAGAAGGGAATTAGACCAATGAAAAGGTAATCTAATCCAGAATAAGGACATGTAATATTTACTGCGTTTGAAAATGTCAAGATTATTCGCGCAATAATAATTATAAATTAAGTTTTAGATGTTTTTACTATATTTTTGACCACCAGATAGAAGAAATTATAAGAAATGACAATAGTTAAGGCTAATTGTGCCCAACTAGAGTCGAAAAAGGATTTTTTTACAGCATGCTTCGCAAGATATAAGCTTTCTTTTTTCTAGGATCGCGTCTTATAGTACGAAAACTACGGTATATATATTAAACCGTTTCACTTTCTATCAAAGGAATCAATGTCAACTTGAATTACTTATAAAAAGTATCACGTTTTACTTAGGCATGCATTATTCAAATCCTACTTACGGATCATAAAATTAAAAGTTTCAACCCAAGAAAGCAACTGTTTTTTAAAATATTGAAAAAGCACCAACCTAATACGCTTATACGTTACAGAATCGTATCTAATGCTACTCTACATGAAGATAAGAAGTACACGACAGGGCAATTAAGCACCTGAAGTTCTTCGATTCGGCATGAAAAAGCTGTTCGGTCAGCGGTCATGTCACTGGTATGTAAATCCGACGAAATGCCAAACCGTGGTAAGTGGTATTAGTTGTCACGACATTCGGCGGATGAAAAATAAAAGCACTTAATAACTATTAAAGCGAGCGACGCGCTGCACTCGCTTATCGGCTGCGGCAGCACAGCACCTATCGTTAATAGACGCGTACAGCATTCAATCGGGAATCGAATGGCGCATACGGCTCGTTATAGCAATGTGTATTATGCGCCAGTGGCCACCGATGGGATTATTGATGGCGTTCTTATCTCGGCGGCAGCTCGCGTGCGCGCCTCTTTCATTCGTCAAACCATTTCTAGTGACGCGCCACTCGTCTCATTCTTGTTGAAATATGGTCCAAAATCTGGCCATATAGTGCTTATCGTTCCGTGCATTTTTAATTAATCAATCACAATGTTTATACCAAGAGTGCCCCTAAAATATTTCATGACTTATTACATGTAAAAATCAGATATTCGAGGCGAAGTGATACGAACATTTTCGTTAAAAAATCGTTGACGTCAAATGCAATCATTACTTCATTTCATTGAAATCGAGCGCAGATTCCAATCAGCGAGAAAACCAGCAGGCGTGCACCACAACACGTTGCAATTTAACGTCTTCGCTCTTCATCAACCAGCTAAATTAATTTCTTTGAATTCGCGTTCCTCAGTGTGAAAACTCACGATTTCCCATTAAAAATGTCTTTACTATAAAGCAGCCAAGTGTAAATTTGAATAAAATATTCATAAACACCCCCAAACAATAAATCTAGGTGTTGTAAATTAATCCTTCATTAAAAATGAAAAATTATTATTATCTTAAAACTTATCTCAACTTACAGTCGTAAATTAGTGCACGTGCAAATTGCAAGTACATTTTATGAGCGCAATAACCATGCTGATAGGCTGTAATGGAAGACAAAACGTGAAAGGGTTGCTTTTGCAGCCCTTGCGGACACAATGGCTGTAATAGTGGAGATAGACGCAGCGAAGGGCGCACTTTTCTCTGCACTCAAGAGCTCCTCAAGCCCGAAGAAGCCCAATCGTGAAGAGTGCGCAGACAAACAGCGTGAAACAAGCGCAGAGAGTGCGTTTATGAATGAATGCCGTGGCATGCTAATGCGGCCGTCACTCCCGCCGCCCCCCACACGACTCGCAAGACTGTAAAACAGACACTAAATAAGAACCCCGCCGCTCGTAACGAGGCATAAAGACCACCATTACCGGTCTAATAAGGGGAGAATGCACACACGACTCCATTACGCGCATCGGGGGCTCGATCTGCTGCCACCCCCGAAGGCAATGGCTGCAAACAGTGCGATGGCTCATCGCCGCATTGTTCTGCAAACGGCTCGCCGCCGGCGCGCGTATCTCTTATATAAATGAATATTCTTCATTACGTTGACTTAACAATTCGTACCTCTTCACTTGCGATACGGTACTTTGACTATGAATAGATTGCGTATTCGCGATAAGAATGGAAATATTATGCAACATTGAGTCTTGTTAATGGCTTTCAACTTTCAGAGTTAATTTTCATCACTATCTGATTTATAATTCAAAATTTACGATTCACATTGGCTTTAGCGTCCGAGGTCATTAATATTGAACACCTTTAAAAATTTGTCATTCGAAACGCAGAAATCGCTTATCTCTTTTGAGGCAATAAAAAATGATATAAAAGAGCTAACACGACATTAAAGTGCGACTACTGTTGTTACGCGTAGCATGGCGTAACGGAAGTAGATTGGTAGAGAAAAGGTGGAACCCGTCGAAAGGAAATTATGCTAGTTTACATAAACATATTCAACTCGCGCGCAGTTTGCTTATCGCGCCAAAGAAATGCGAAGACGGAACGGCGGTTTACATCGTAGAATGTGCATTGCGCTGATGATGATTATTACGATGGCGATCGCGCCGATGATAGAAGACACAATAGTGAAACAAGTTGCGCCCAGTTAAACAATCATCTTTGCGCGGCTAAAGTGAATGTTAATTGAAAAAACGTGAACCAACCATTCCCACACGTGTGCACAGCACTTCTACAATCTTTAAGCCGGCTAAATATTATAATTATAAACATTAATTATAACCTACTCGTTGCATTCAAAAGACAAAAAAACATTGTGGAATTATAACGTTACGAATAAATTTATCTTTGCCGTGAAAAATTACCAACAAAATGTTTCGATTGTATCTCAGATTTTCGTCTTGTTCTTCTGATTATTTCATTACTAAGTTTACAAATTTTTAAAATAAAATCCGAATGTTCATGAATATATAGCGAAAATCATTAAAACTAATTTCGAGTTTAAGTGCAATTTAAAATTAAATTAAATGACTCAAGTGCGCGAATATATAGAACACGTTAACTATTTTTACAACAATATTATGTTAAACACGAGCATTTTAATTTGGCAATTTGCATGTTTGGGGCGTCCCGTGAGAGTTCACCCGAGCGCGTTTGTTAGAAAATGAGGCGGCAGACGAGGGCGGCCCAGAACATATTTAAGCTGGCGTTATCGGTGCGCTATCATCCTGGATTGCCATGGAATATGTTAAGATAACGGCGGCGAACGGAAGGCAAAGAGTCGCCTTGAGTATCATAACGCTGAAACAACGCTCACGTATACACGTGTACATCGTCGGCGGCAAACGGCGGCATACCGCATCGAGTTTATTAAGGTCTTCAATGTACATGAAGGTATATTACACTCATTGTTCGCGCGCGTCTTTTAGATGCGCTCAGCATCTACATATGACCCATAGTTAGCACAATAATGTTCACTCCTATTACACTATCATCTTTTCACTGCATTTTAATTTCATATTTATGAACCTAAATTAACTTATTTACATACAAACACCCTCATTTCTCTATATAAGGGTTACTATGTCAAATGAATTTTCTAGAATACACAGTGTATTCTTAATTTTATTTGCAAAATACTGCAAAGCTGTAATTAAAATGAAATTGAAAAAATGTACTTGATATTTACAAGGCGAGGGAGGTATATCTATTCGGTAATAACTATACGACTTCAATCATATATGTTTATGGATGCATGATACGAACGACGATGATAATGGCAAGCCGATCAAAGCCGCCCTCTCAAAAAATAAAGCACGCGACAGTGAACGCCGATAACGAAATGCGAAATGGAATCCTTTTATGACGCGCAGCGCACCAATCGCACTGTTTCCTATGTCATTTGATATATCCGTTTGTATTTGCGGACGCGGAATCGGGAAGAAGTACTTCATCCACTCATATCTTACATATCGTTGAGTTTATGCCGGTCGCTTTGTCCATATAAAACCCTCTTAGCTCCTTCAGAAAGTGGTGTCCAACATCCTTGAAATTCTTGCCTTTTTTTCTGCGTCTTAAAGCGTTTTATAATACAAATTCTACATTATTCCACAACAAATAATCTCCTCATCTTATTTTATTTAATGTTATACTCGGAAAAAATATCCGGAGTAAAATAAGCGTATAACTTAAATTCATCCTTCTGCTTTCTAACACTTGAACAAATAAGAAACAAAAAATGACAAAGGCAAAAAGTAGATTATTCAAGACAAATTGAAAAAAGTAGCATCAGCTAGAGCGTGGAGAGATGTGATAATTAATCACAGAATGCGGCGTAAATTTGAATAATAAATTCATCCAATTAGCAACAATTTCTGTCAGAGCGCAATGACGGGCGATTAATAACATAGCGCTCGACGAAATTTGCTTCACTCCATCCATCGGCGAAGCAAATCAATGAAATTTATCATCAGTCACTAGGCGAAAAGGCAACGACTACGAAATAGATGCGCCAGGATGAAACGAACGCGAAGATGAAGAAAACAACGGAAGAAGAAAAGTTATGAGTTAAGCAGTCTAAATTGTGCATAAATTACTTTAATTGCAACTCATTTATGCAAGCAAAGCGCCATTGAAATGAATACAAATCACGCTAAAAGATGTTTGTTTGTATGTTTGTAGTTTTAATTAAAAATTGTTTAAATTGCTTTCAAGCGCACGGCCAGCGAAGAAATGTTTGCGTAAAATCGTGATGCGCATCAAGCCGCCCACGAGTCGAAAATATTTAACAGTGTATGCGCGCGCACCTTGTTTAAGCCATCGTTTAATTTATATCGGTGTTTTAATGCCGTCGAAGTATCAACCTTTCACCACTTACCAAACACAACCGCGCTTCTTTGCGTTGCACTTCTTCGCGGCCAGCATGATCCACACGCGCGCGCGCGCTTCTCACACAACGCGTGGGACTAATGTTTGTTATAAAGCCTGTATAATTAATCAATCCGAGTAGTAATTGCATATGCAAATCAGTCGCCCGCATTGTTGTTATTAATTATCCGGCACTCAGCATGTGCGTACAAAAAAAACACCGCTGCAAACTTTTCGACAACTTGTTGAACTGTAATTTTTGCATCACTGCTTACCAAAAATCCCAAAATTTCATAATATATTACATAATAGCTGACTTGTAAAAAAACGTGTTAAATTAAATGTTTAATTTTTATAGAAGTAATTAAATTTCGCATGGCAATTGCGTAGGCAGAGTGCTTATGCATAGATAGCAATTTTTCGCACTTTTATGAAGATTAAAATTTTAATTTTGCTTGCTTTCCCCGGTCATAGTCGACAAAATGGCATATGCAACGACAAATTTCACTTGCAAATTGCGTATATGCGTGTGTCTGTCGCTGCGAGCTTTCCAAGCAAAATGGAAAACTTTGATGTTGTATGATGCGGCTGGACAATTTCGCGTCGCGCGGACTCGCATCTCTTCTTCCAGTATTTGCATAGAGAAATTGCATCGCGTATGCGCCGCTTCATGTACGAAATTAACATACTGAATAAAAATGTGCACCGTTGCTAACAAAATAAAAACAAAACACCGCCCATCGTCCTGGTAAAATACTATCAACTTGAAAAATTGTACACACATATTTGTATTTATTCGAAACTCGAATGAGCCTCCCCTTAAAACTCCACCAGACGGTAATTAATTAAAAAACGATTGCGCACTCAATTAATGCATTTGAGTGTGTTCATCTATATTTACGTTAGACAGAAATAACACGCAATGAAATTGAGAGGAACCAGGATAACAAAACAGCTGTGTGTTTACACATTCGACAATTGGACAATTAAATTAAAACGCCACATTTGTTCTTAATTAGTTTTTTCCATACGCCCGCCGTACACAAATGCGTTTCGAAGGAACCTTTTTTAATTCGAGCGTATTTAAATCATTCGATCCATTAATTTTATGGAGCCTTTTTCCGTATACCTAGCGTAGTAATTAAAACAAAACCATTAATGCTACTTGCGCATAAAATTGATAGGTAGATAAGAGAGGTACTCAATTAATGGCGCCGAACGTAAATAAATAATTAACAACGATTGTTCTACTTTGTTGGCTCGAATGCAAAGTGTTCATCATTAATAATAGATAAAAACGCGTGCGTTGCTTTCGTATGCTAATGAATTTAGAGGGTAGTGTTGGATAACACAAGCGTGCGCCTGAATGTTAAAAGACAGCCGGAAGAAGGGTGCGCACCCACTCCGGGTCGGGTTTTAAAATCCGACAGCCCGGTGGCAGAACTTAGGACACATAAAGCGCTCAAGGAGAAGGGAAAAGAAGTAAGGATACGCGCTCGCTTTGTGTGAATGCGAGATGCTTGGGTGGCAAGTTGGGGATGAATTCACTTGGAAGGGAACTGCCTTTACCAAAGGGATGATGGTAGTAGGTCTAAGGATTAAAATGAAATTAAATGAATTCAATTGATGTCACCACCAACAGTGCAGCTCAAGACTTTAAGACACGTGTCTCTAATATTTGAAAAGTGTATACCCTTATTAAAGAGGGAAGAACTATAGAAAATCTAATAACAAATTTCTGAGCAAATGTTTTGCCTCAACAATTTCTGCTCGCACTTGTAAAATGTCGGCAAAGTAAAAGTAATAACTATTAGTAATAAAACTTAGTGGGTGTGGAAGTTAAACACAGAAGAAGGGTTGAGTTTGAATTGATCAAGCGAGCATGAATGTGCATTAAATGAAAAGCTGACGCTGTGAAAGAGGCACAACGGATGAACGAATGCAATTTAATTACGCTGCCGTTTTGTGTGCATTAATCGCATCTTTAATTCGAGTGCATTTTCGGTGAAGGGCTGGCTGGTGATGATGATGGCGATGCCAATGGTGGCGGCATCGGGCGTGAAGGGTCGGTCTTTGCTCACTGCAAAAGCGCTTTCCGGGCCTGAAAGCAAACGAACGAATAAAACACATGCAGAGAAGCCTTTTACTTCCAAGTCTCCCTTTCTGCGTCGTGCAATCAGTCCACCGATGGAAATTTAATTTGAATGTGCAAAGAGTGGTCAAATCATGCTTGAGAAGCTTTAATTGCTTACATTCATCACTTTTAGCTAAATATATTTTCCAGTAGAAACGTTTGGAAAAGTTGGATAAAAACAGGTGGTAGTTCAATTGGGTGACATGCGATCTGTTTACGACAGTGTTCAATCTGCGTCGCAAGGAAGTGAATCCATCCGCGCATTTGCATTGCACCAGCTTCCGTTGGCCTATCGACAATTGGCGCGAGCTCACGGAAACGAACGTGCAACGTTCTGAATTTCTTCTTCTATTTCTTAAACTTGCTTTTTTTGATTCTACAACTTTAGACCCCAATTGTGCTCGACGGCTTTGCGTCAGTAAATCTCAACTTTACTAGAGGCCATGGCATGACGCGAATCTGGGGTAGTACTGTGCGCGTTATCCTTGGATTCTTCGGAATGAATTCCTTCTTTCCGTAGAAATTGTGCTCGTCCGACAACGTGCGACACATTTCTGTTGGATTTCTTCACATGTGTGAAGAAGCAGGGCGTCTGCTGTACGTGAAGGTTGTGAGCAGAGTTTAGAAACGAGACCCATACGTCGAGTAGAGTAGTGAATCCATGTGGAGGAGATGCTGTTAAATGCACGAGTGCAAGTACGATGAATCCGCTTCGCAGATCCGACTGGATGTAAATCTGGACGTGAACGGGTTCTTGGGTCCTTTGTCATCTGCATGCGACACTCATCTGGACAAGTTTTCGTTCCCAACTTTCATCTCCACGAATAAAATGCTCTTACTACCACAAACTTGCATTAAATCTAATTTCATTCCTTAGTTATTAGATTCAATGAATGGCTTGTACATATAATGCTTTCACATAATTTCAATTGAAAGTTATTTTGCTGAATTTCAAGTAAAACAATTTGTTTATTAGATGAAAACAATTGTACGTATAATTTAGAAATTAGGTTGTACGCTGTTCTGGTATTTGATATTTGGCATACCCGCAGCTTGTTTATGAAAAGCAAGAGTGGAATGTTGAGTTTTCCCGCAAAGTGTTTTCGTAGCGCTCTGTGCGCCCCTGAAGAACAGATGTGTGCGCGCACTTGTACATATTTACCGTATCTATATGCAAAAGCGAAATGAGAAATGAACTAATTAACTTCCACGCGGAGCGAGGCTTTAATTTACCTTTTCCGTGCAGCCAGCAGGACCGACAGTGCAAGCTACGCATACAGCCCGGAGAGATGCTGGCGAAAACGTCAAGTAAAATAAAATTAAATGCGATATATTCTAGCGTTTCCTATTTGAGTTTAATTTACCTCCAGATGCGAATAAATTTAATTAACCGAAATGTTTTAAAGCGTGTACAAAGTAATGCGAGTGCCATTCTCACGCACTTCCTCCAACATTTCTCCTCTTCATTTATCCTTTGGCTTTCCACATTGCGGCCTGATTATCTTCTGATAAAAACAAATTACCTAATTCTTAAAGCACCACAATAAAAACTAACACTTGCTACCCAAAAATTAATTCATTAGTGAACCGGTTAGAACATTCCGGAAATTTACGAGAATTTAATTCTTGTTTACGGAAAAACTGACCAATGCAGCAATATCTTAATGAAATGACACGGTTGTGTACTGATTTATCTAGAGCGCAAAATATATGAGCAAGTGACATAAATAAAGCACTTGATATCCATTAGATAAATGAATGAATGTGTTCAGTATTGGCTTAGGTTTCGGCTTTTGCGGCTTCTTTGGCTCGGTTTGCTTCGCTCCTAATTCATTGCCGCATTACACATTTCTCTATCTCAATGCGGCAGCAGCGTTTCAATATCTCTCTTTTTTCGCTCTTCTTTCGTTTGCGCATTTTCTTAGCCGTAATCCAGCGCCCCGGTATGAATTATAGATATTTTTCGAAGGCGAAGGTAAAAAACGAAGATTTATCCTCCGCGAAAGCGCGCAGAAAGCTCGTGCTGATGAAAGATAGCGCCCGGCATCCTCTCAAGGAACGAAGCTGGAAACGTACACACGAGCTGCATACAGGCGCCGGGCATTGAACGGAAGTCCGTTTTTCCGTTATTACTTTAATCATAGGGCCCATTTGGCACGATTCGTCAGCGTTGCCGCCGTCGTCCTGATTTATCTACAGCCAGACGCGCGTCCCAATAGCAAATACGCGCAGTAATTTTCGTTCGCACAAAGAATTTCTAATAGCCAAAAATTACTTTCGTTTAATTTGTGTCAAACTTTAGTCACTGCTGCAGTTGATCAATGAAAAATTGTTCGCCAAGACAATTTATATCCAACCTTTCGATAATGTATGAATAGCTCTAGCTTATTGGATATTCAATTTTAACAATATTGCATTTTAATACGTCATTGCACATTGATGATGAATACATGTCCATCATCGCAGTGTCTGCGAGGAGCGTGCGTGCCGCTCGCGTTATTGTAAGAAGTGCAAAGACGGACGGATGCCTCTTGGGCGTTTTATCGACTCAGCGGACCGAAAGTCAATTTCGAAGAAGCGGCCCGATGTGACGTGAATGCAAAGAAAGAAAAAGTGTGTACGCTTGGGCGAGGGTTGAACAACTTTTTGGCGCTGGAGTTTTCCAGCAGCCAGTGAGGTCGCCACCGTACAGCCGCCTCGTTCGTTTCTTGTGCGTGAAGCCTTCACTCACAAGAACTTACAAAACGCGCCACTCGACCACCAGTGACTAGTCAAACAGTCAACAGTCTGTGTAGTCACTGCACACATGCTTTTTTCCCTATGATTTGCGAGCTTTTTGCGCTTTACAACCGCCCTGAAAAATTCACCCGAGTGTTAAATGGACGTACTCCACACTTTATCATCTTTTTACTTTTTCACATCTCTCCAGACAGACAATATTGTCACAATGCAATAATACGTCGTGAAGTTGGCAAACAAAATACACGTCTAGAGAAAGTCATCCGGCACAATTTCTCAGTAGTTTTGTCTGATAGAGAGAAATTGTTGTATAGTAGTGCCGTGTCGCCGGCGGCTTTAAATTGATTAACTCCGGGACACAACATGAATTCGAATTAGGGGGTTAGTGCATCCCACTCGGCTGCGCTACCTAATTAATCCATTACGTTGAGCTGGCCGACTGAAGAAAGCCGCTCAGCACTTAGTCATCCGCTGGACGATGCAATACTAATGCGTGCACAATAGCAGCGACGCGCGGAAAACAAAGAAAAACTCTTTTGGAGATAGCACGCTGAAAAAGAAACGATAGACCCAACTAATGGAAAGGTGTAGCTGCAGATGGGGGAGATTACACATTGCGCGAGGCGCACGCAGCAACTCGAAATAGAAAACCACCCGAAAGAGTGATTAAACTTCTCAGACTTAAACTTATTTAAAGCCATTTAGCAAGTCGTCAAAGTGAGAATATAAGCCGCTTATGAGCTGTGTGCGTTTAAATCAGATTGTTGCTATGAAAAGAAGTGAAACAAAATGGTTGACTGACTGAATAATTAAGATGATTAAATAACAAAGCCAATGGGATATCATCGCACACACGGTCGCTCATGTACGACGCCAGTACCGAGGAAATGCACAATGCCAAGTATAAATAAATTAACCAGCAAGGCCAACACGCTCGAACGAAATATTAGATAATGGTGGAAAAATGCATAATGAACAAACTTTTAACAATGCGTACACGAATTAGGCACGCTTCGAAAAGGTGGCGGTTGTAGGTGGAAACGTCTTTAACAATGGGTGATTAGAATTTATAATAAAGTTGCTCATTTTTTACACAATTCCTTGTTGAGTTGAGTGTTTGTCTTGTCATAATCTATTCTTTAATATTTATTAACGAACTACTTTTTTTGTTAGCATCATTATTTATTGCTGTGTCATTGCCATTATTTATTCTTTTTAATCGTCGGTTACGTGGAAGGAAAAAAGTTCAACGTGCTTCCCGCGTTGAGAGAGCAAATGGTTCAACTGTTTTTCTCATGTGTGCGATCGTTGATTACACAAATATGGGTTAATTGATTATCGGACAAATTGGTTAATTAATTATAATTAAAGCACGCTTGTATGGCGGCGCCAGAATGGTGCTGCGGCGGCATTAATCGCGCCTTCGATCGAAGCGCTTGTCTATTCCTGATTCGATATTCCCATGAACTGCGTGCGGAAGGTGGGAAAGCAGGAATTTGTTGGGTTCCAGAATGTCGCATATCGCATACCGCACATTCAATATGTCACAATGGTTTTGGATTAGGTTCGGGAGGTGTTCCACCTTTTGCGCTTGAGGTTTCTGCATTAACGTTGGCAAATTACTAAAGTTGCTTTGCTTAACTTTAATGCGAACCGCAAAATCAAACATTCGGGTTATGTAAAACCGCCCAATATCTTGTCTATTGATTAGTTCATTCATTCTACTATCTTAAACCTTTTCGCGTTTATCCAATTTACGAGACACTCGGTAGTAAAAGTTTTCAACTCTAATGTACATATTGTGTTGAGCAAAACTATTCTAATAAATTGGAAAATTTCAGCGCGTTGATGGTGATTACCAAAATAATTAAAGTGTTGTTATAAGCGCATGTTCATTGTGTACATACGAAACCCAATTTAAACGTGCACCTCGTCGGACCTTTATTACACTCTTCACCACGATGCCCACCAGAGGGTCGTGCTCCGTATCCACACATTGGTTTTGTTTGGCGGTTATGAAAACAGTTTAGCGAGAGTTGCCATTGCGATGCGCGTGAGTTATAAAACCGTTCGGACATTCAACCACACGAAAGCACCGATCCTCCGGAGAACTCAAGCTGCGTGATCCCCTCCCCTATAACCAATTAAAGTTTGCCAATTTTCTAACCCCTCAATGGCCGCGTCCGGGCAGCCGTCAATACCATCTCATCGAATGCATGTCTTAGCCCTCACCTTGCCACCACCGCCACCGCCGTTGCCTCGCGAACAAACAAAAGCCGCACACAAGGGTTTTCAACTTGAAGTAAACGCGATGGGCTATTGATGTTTGCGCGTTTCGATAAACGTTTTCGCACCGTGGAGGGCGGGAAGATGATTGTTGATATAGGTGTTGATCTTTCCCATCGGCGAAGGGTAGTAGTGCCCTTCAAGATTTTGCACTTAGGGCGTAATCGCCGCGCGCCGCCAGCTTGAAAAACTCCAACACCTTGAGATTTGTGGAAGAATGGAAAAGCTGATTATAACTTTTTTCCGCCATTCCTTCTTCTTATTCATGATTATGCTTTTTGCTCATTAATTTCTAGAATATTTCACGAAAGTCGTATTTTACGCTACAATTTTTATATTAATCTGGCATCAAATGCGAATGCAACTTAATTGCTACTTGAAGATGGCCCTGCAGGTCATTTCCGGTATCACAAAGTAAAGAGTGAGTTGCCAGCGGGACAACAAGTAACCGGAAAGCGCCAACCCAACATGAGGGAGGGTGATATTTTTCGTAATTTTCTGCTGGATTAACTCGATTCGACTCTTAGTTACCGTTATAACCCAAGGGATATACTGGAATCAAATATTCAGGGTGTACAACTTATTTATTACAGATATCCACAAAAAGCGAATTTCTTATATAGCAATAAAAAGGACCTTGTATAACGTTAAATACTAAGCGGCCGTTTGTTGCAAAAACTTATTTTTGCTCTTTTTGTGTGCTGCTCGACCTTTATTCAAGGCGAGCTCGGGAAATAGAAGTCAACCGAGCAAAAGGTAATCTATCAAAGAAGCAACATAATTTTTAATTTCCTTTCGCCGTTCACTGCTATGCGCATCCCCTTTCACCTTTTTCTGTACTCTTCATAATTTCGTTCGCCACGTCTTTACGTCCTCGTCTCTGTTGGCGATGCCAGCGTTTGATCATTTTATGTTTCATTATTTCTTCATTATGCATCTTTGCCAATAAAAAGTACAACGTTCAAAGCAGCAAAGACAGCGAACGCTAGAGCTTATTTAAAAATCTAATTAGCTGAAAATACTGAATAAAATAAGGAAACATTGCGCTCAAAGAAAGGGTTGTCAAGACTAATGAAATATTATAAATTTTAAACCAGCAGCAAGTTTTAATCTAAAGTAAAATAAAGGTTTAAAACTGGCATGTGATTAATAATAAAAGTATCTCATTAATTACAATTATAAATTAACGTTTGTGGGAATTCAAGTTGTGTATTGAGAACATTTAGAAATTTTGATAAATTGCACCAGATTTTCTTACTCATGGTGGCGCGTATTCGGTCATCGTCTATGCTAGCGTTGCGTCTTAATAGATTTCCTTATCGGTGTTTCATCCACGCTAACCATTAGTCAAGCATTGACAGGACGAATGCCGTTTGCTTTCACCCCGTGAGCAAAAACGGGTGCGCGAATGCACAGCTTGAAAGCAAAGGAACGAAGCATTTGGAAAAATAGTTATTGCTTTCGGTTCATGGTTCCACAGGGATAACATTAATTATATACCTTCTTTCACCGGCACGATGCGACTATTGAATTTGCTCAATTCGCTGAATACGTCCTCTCAACCCCCGTGCACACAAGGTTACTCTAGCAAGGATCGAAAGAAAGAAAGGCAAAAAAATCCCGTCCAAACAGTCGTAATTCGTCGCAATGCCTCTTCAGAATGTAACCGAATAAGCGTTTTGATGTCTACAAATGCATTATTTACAAATCGCCTCGCCTAAGAAGGGAAAATTGTTGTTTGTAATGCAAACCCTTAGTATAATGTAATCCGTGCGATATAAACGTCCTCAAATGACGACTTGAAATCGCTCTCCCGGATTTGGTTGCGCGCACAACTGAAGAAATCGAGCGTACGTATGCGCCATATCAGCAATAAAACAAGGAGCCGGCTTAGCATCCCTCTCCCAATATTTGTACGATACGAGACGTGGACGTTCGCAACCCTTAAGAAGCAACATGGGCTCAAGTCGTTCGCGTCCGGAGCGCATATAAAAAATCGCAGTGTGCTCCCAACGGCCTTCTGTCCAGGCAGTAAAATCGAACAAAAAACCTGCACATCCATGCAATTCCCGCATATTTTCCAAGGCGCCCTCCATTTCTTCTTCCACTCCTTTATAGGGCGCACGCATATATTCGAGTGTGTTCGCATATTCACGAAGGGATTATATTTATTTCCCGGGCAGCGGGGCAACACTTCCAGCAAAAAATACATAACGTTTGGCAATGTATATTCACGAATTGTTTGGCTGCCGCCATCGCGAGGAAAAATACTCCAGGAAGAATTACGAATTGCAGATGGATATGAAAGATACAGCAAAACGGATAACACAAACGACATAGAAAAACATTTATAATACGCAAGGCAGAAAAAGTTGTAATAACATTACACTCGATTTTTCTTTTTATCAAACGAGTTAAAAGTTGGATCGATTTGTGTTTTTGCAAAGCGTAAAGTGACTAATCAAGTGAGATAATTAAATTCAAACAAGTCCATCTGCGCACTCTGATTAAACCCGATACAAATTAAATCGACTTGCATTCTGTTTCTATCAGTATGCAATATTCAAGTTGAGGGGCGGTCGAAGGCGTCGTGCATGCGGTTAGCGCACCCCATTATTGTTGTTATTTAAATGAAGCAGACGCATTCCAGACGAAAAAGAATTAATACGAGCTGCTCGAAACGAGGCGGCAGCAATTGCGCCGTGCATACAGATGCGTTGCGCGCCCGCAATCACTTGAGCAGGCGGCGACGGCGGCAGCAACGGAGGTGGCAACATATTGCAACGGCATGTAATGTGATAAATGAAACATGAGAGAAAACATCTTTGCCGACAGCCGGAGCGACAAGCTCTTCTCGGAACGGAAAATCGCATACGAAAGTTTCAAGCGCTTGTTGCTCGCTTTGCGTCAGAACAGACAGCATGCGCCATCTGGCCGCAGTGCAAACAACAAATGCAGGCAGTGTTATTAACATAAATACCGAGGGTCCTCTTGCGTTCAAATTAAAACCCTCATACAAAAAGCGCAAATAGCGTTGCATCTGCGTTTTCGATTTAGCATGTGTCTAATTCACGTCGGTTAACGAATGTTGCGTTAATTTAATCCCGCATACAGCCACACGAATGGGTTGCGAAGGCGGCGAAAGCTTAACAGTTTGTTTAAACAATGCGCACCCAACGTTCGTTCAAGTGTGACACATACGACGAAGCGTACTGGATTAACAATTCGTTCGAATTCAAAGCGACGTGCGCTCAATACGTATTCACATCTTCGCTACATTTGCATGCACGTACCATACGCTCTCTAATTCTACATACACACAGCCATGTACAAAAGTCGCGGAGATGTACACATTCTCATGAGCCACCAACGCCGTCGTCGTCGTCGTCGTCGCCACCGCCATCGCTTGCAATTCGCATTTTGGCATGGTAAATCCGATACCTAAACGCTTGTCGCATGCACGCGCCACTACCACTACATGCGCGAATATTTCATTGATGGAATAGAGCGCTCGCGCTCTCCTGACAATTCGGTCGCGTTCTTGCGCTCGGCGCAAATCTGAGCCCTGATACGAATAGGCTTTGATGTAATTCGGCATAATCAGATTCTGCCAGACGCAGCAACAGCGCCATCAAGCTCGGAACGAGTCGTCGGTACAACCGGATTTCATTATCATAATCAGTATTCAAGTGGCAAATGCGCGCAAATGACTGACGTAGGTACATTTGCTAAAATTGTGCATTTACCCAATGTATTTTCATGTATTTTAAGCGCGAATTTAACTAAATCCGAGCATGTTATTATCCCGACTGAACCTGCATTTAATTTTTGTACATTTTATTCTGGGGAATCACGTTTCACAAAGCAACAAAATGTGACATGGTTGAAATCGGAAACCAGAACAAATTAAAGTAATTGGTAAAACAAATGTACGCATCAGAAGGGCAGGGATAAAAGTACATCATGCAGCAACATTATTAAGGACAACCGTATCAAAAGTGGCGATGAAAATTGAATGTGTCGCAATGGATAATTGCGTAATTGAAAACCGGGCCGCGCTAATCGAATCCGACGTTTGACATTATTGAATTGCGCATAGTGTGGAACACACAGCGAGGGCCGCAGCGGTGAGGGCGGCGTACATGCATGTAGGTCTATAGGTACGTACGCAAAATAGCAATTTCATGCATCGCAATATAATTGAAATTGCCTTCGCGCACAGCGTGTGTGGGTTGGTGGATGCGCTTCGTTACAGGAGTCACTCAGTCATTTGATGCTGCTGCTGCTGCTGTTCGCTGGACGTGGAGTACCTCGAGAAGAGGGTTGTTAGTTTGATGCATGTAGACATGTATAGTATATGTATACTGCGTGCAAGCTGGCGGCATGCTCAAGTCGACAATTAACTCTCGATATACTTGCTCACATTTGAGTATGTACACTGACGAATATGGATCGAGTTTGCCTTGCTGTGGCCTTTATGCTTAAAATACAAGTGTTCAATCCGGGGCGAAGAGTGTCGCACTTAATTGAAGTCTTATTCCCCTTGGTATTGTAAATTGATTACGTCATACGTAGCTACTGAAATTAATTTCTTTCCTTTGCTATTCGAATAATACGAAACGGCGTTCAGCAATATCAACAAACTACACACTATTAAAATCCAGCCATTAATAGCTCAATTTCTGGAGACATATTCAGAATGTTAATTAGTAGAGCGTGTTCTTGGAAACTGGTCTTAACTATATGCAATCTTCGGTCAATATCCAGCCAATAAAAAAGCAATAAAACCAATTCATCTCTGTGTACATCTTGTAACAATCAGGTAGGTAGCTCCAGTTCGATAATTAACTCGCATTGTTGGCATAGGTGAAGAGCAGGATTCGAGGGCAGATAACAAACACGGCGACTAAAACTTCAACATCCACAAAATCATGTCATACGAATGATATTGCTTGGAGAGTAAACTCTCTGGCCTTCTAACTGGGTCCTCAGTCAACGAACGCAATATACAGACCGAGCGAAAGGGTTCAGTCCCAAACGGTTGTTGTCTTTAAAGATCGCTTCTGCGGCAATGTACAAACACTGGAGCTACTTGAAGTCTGCCTCCGCAAAGGCCGCATTTCTCTTGCCAATGATGCATGCGGTGTACTGTCGTAAGATTTGCTAGCGAGCCAGGCAATCCTTTTGGGATAGGCACTGTGCTCGCCTCGAACGAACTGCGCGCACAGCCTGTAACTATTGCTATTTATTTCGACCTGTGTGCTAAGACGAATTTTCCCAGGTCTCCTTGGAGAGCCAGAGTGCTTGCGAAACCAGAGCGCACACGGAATAGAGGAAAAAAGGAAGACAAGTACGCCAACTACACGAAAGAAAAATGAGCAAAGTGGAGGAGCGGTTAATCAATCTAAAAGCAAAGAAGAAAGCTCAGTGGAACTTTATTTCTTTTATTCGGTAATAAGTACTCCAGATGCTATATTGCCTAGAGTTGAAAAATATTATATGATAAGAAATGTTCAGTAGATGAATGTACAATATTATTATCAAAAGTTTCAATATTATAGACGATGAAGTTGCGAAACTATGTAGTTACGAATTAGAGCATGTAAGTATTATAATTAAACTGAATCAGGCATTCGCAAAGGTTAACGACTCTTTGATGAGTATATAAACTCTTAATACTAATGCGCTTTATTTAAACAGGAATGGTATGAATGAAGAGACAAATTCGCGACGTCAATGAAGTTGAAAATATACACTGGAAGACAATTTACGTGCCTAGCAATGTGTAACACAAACTGGAGAGATACAAAGCGTATAAAGATTTGGAAATTGTAAAGCATTTGACTTATGCCGTCTCGTTTGGGCAATGTTCGCAATTTCGAGAGCAAAGGGCCTGAACAATGCAATGCGAGTGATTCTAATTTCGTTCTCTGGCTTCCCTACGCGTTGAATTGCTGAATGAATCTTCTTGCGCATTCATTAATACAAAAATAGCAGTTACAACACGAACAAGGAGAACGGACGTAAATTGCAAACGTTTTGGCACTTAACTCAACCAAAGTACTGCAACATTAAGCGTTCATTAAGCTACTTGATATAAAACGGATTAACTACTTATATATTTTTGCGCCTCTAAATTTAGTAAACCCGTACAGACTTTTATGCATTCGATTCAACTATTTTCACTGCTATTTTCATTGATTCATAAAGTTTATTCATTTCTTCATTTTATTGTTCTCTTACATTTCTATTTAAACGCAGAGTAATACATTCTATTGTACGGAAATCCATTGTACAAGAAACACATTTGTTTCCTGATTTTCTCATTGAATTGCATAAAATCATAACGTGCATTTGAATATAATCTCAAGAAATGTACATATCATGCGTCACGAACGCAACTATTCGCAAATGCATTGTGCCAAAGAAGCAGTAGGAAACCCAGACAAATCTCCCCGACTTGGTAAACGCAATAAGAAGACGAGTACGTGACTGGGCATCATCACGATGCACGCACGTATCGCATCTACGGTTCCGCCGTTTGTCGATGCGTACCTGATTTATCATTGCTGATGGTATTTATTTTTCGGCCGTCGTTTCGCCGCGAAGAGCGGCCGTTTTGTGTTTTATTTTCTTTTGCTGCATTCAGCGCATCGTAAGTTTGTTTAGGACGCTAGTGATGGCGGTTTCATTGCGACTTATATAGATGTGCACGTCGTTCATTCCTAGTCGCTGCCGTGGATGCATCTTCTACTGGATTCACAATGTATTGCTAACTGTATTACCTTCAACAATTCCTCGGCATTGACGTATATTCTATTAAATACATCTGCAGAAAAGTTTTTTGCAGGCGATGTTTTTGCTGTCAGTGTGTGAATGCTTACAACGGATTATAAACAATTGTTGGTTGATAGAATGTTATAACTTAATAATCATAAAAGTTTTTATATGAACTTACAACATCACTTAATTAACAACTACCTATTAATTACCTTCACATTAATGTCTAATATATCAGTTATTAAGATATTTATCATGATGTCTTTCTTTAGATTTCTTTCGACAAAATAATTATAGATTAATCAATACTTAGCATTGTGAAACCCAATCAATTTGTAACTTGAACAACTTGTTATGAATATACCTGCGCACATTGATAAAAATCGCTAACGTTTTTGGGGTTTCTCAAGCTCGCCTTTGACGTTCTTAATTAAGAAGAACTTAATTAGCCGATTAATGCTTCAATAAATTTATTGCTTACGGATTCTACAAACCTAAATTTTCAATAAAAAATATTACGATGCCGAAAACGTGTATTATAAAAACAAAGCGATCGGTATCTTGTTCCCGTCTTTAATTAACAAAAAGCACTTAATTACATTTCAAACAAGTAATTAGGTAAGGTAATAAAATCGCAAAAAAATATGTATACGCACGTACATAAATAATTTAATTAAGTCCATTGCGGGGGAGTCGTGAGGTTGGTTTTTGCATTCGCATATTATGAAATGTTCAATTGGATTTATGAGATTGGATGGACAATTGTTAAATCGTTAGCCGGCCGAACATGGTCGAGCCTAATGCACATGTTAGCCGGTGTGTATTTTATAAACAAATTAATTTCGGATTAATGCTTTTATATGCGTAATCAACTGAGCAAATAGAGCCATCGGAGCGCGCCGCTCGTTTATTTAAATAATAAAGAAATGTTTGCACGCGCCAATGGTTAATCAAATAACTCTGTGTTCGGTGATAACACTGCGGCGGGCACGTGCGATGAAATACCTCCATGGATATGTGCTGGATATATTAATTAATTCGTTAATTTATATGCAAATTTTTGGCGTGCCCTGAAATGGGAACGTATGCGAAACAGATCGACAATGCGTCCATCGAGAATTTGCATGCGCATTGATTATTACGCACTTGTGATATGGCCAAATCGACTCATTAATATTCATAAAATTTGAACGGCTTGAGATTTCTTCCTACCGTTGTTTGCAAATGGGTTGAAGTTAAATAACTAATGGTAGTAATACACAGGAATCTAAATATAATCTGGTATTAGCGAAATGTAGACAATTGACAAACATATTTTCGTATATTTCGAATTGCTACAACCAGAACTGGTTTGCCCATAATATCCGTTCAATTAAACACTGAGCAGAAAGCTCAAACGTAATTACACTTTGGGTGTATTAAATCCTATGAATTAATGTTAATTCTCACCACAAATTCTATTCATGGCTTTGTTTACATGATAACTATTCTCGCATAACACTTTTCTCGAATTTACCTGTACTCGCCCTCTTGATATGTGTTTTTGCAATATTTTCAATTATGGTAATTATCCCCACTGTAATTGTCATTATTCTTTGTAATATATACCAAGCAAGTTTGGTCGATTTCCAATTTTACATGTTCCTTGGTGACAAGTAGTAATTTACACAGTGATAGTAAAGTTTTGTACAGTTATCGGTGAAAATTTTCATTTTGTTCAAAAATTCGTGCAGAATGCAAAACTACATTAGCTCTCTGTATAAAAGTGAATCAACCAAGCCAGATGAGTGCCTGTGCACTTCTGTGCGCGATATTCGCATATATACGTCGGACTTGATCAAGAAAAGAAAGCCGCAGTTAAGTAATAAGCAGGTAAAAGAAGCATCGATACGTGTTGTGACTAACGCCGGTGAAAATCTTATGAAAGGAAGTAAACGTCCCATTAACTCGCCCTTAAAAATGGAAATCAAACGGGTGAAAAAATATATTTCAAGTTCGTTGGATGAGCTCATGGTGATTCCGGAATCTTACAATGATTTTAAGAAAGGCGTCAAAACAATTAGTAGCCCACGACTGAGGAAGCCAACTCCTGGAAGTTCTAAACGTAGCGGTTCACAAATAACTAATAAGCCAAAGCTGAATTTGATAGAACGGATCAAAACGAAGAAAGTGAAACGTGAACTTATGTTAAATGGTACAAAGACGGAAGAAGTTCTCCAAAAAGATGAAGAGAATGAAGGTTCACAAAATGAGCGTGATCTTTTGCAAGAAGATGTTCCAGAAGAAGATATAAACGCAGAAGAACAAGAAGAAGAATTTGTAATAATATCTCCTTTACCCGGTACAAATCTGAAAAGTCCGAGATGCAGATACGGCAATGCATCAGCCATTCATTCTTCTTCTAGCAGAAGAATTGTTTTCCCTCCGGAGTCAGAATCAAGCGATGATGAAGATGAGTTGCACATTATATCTATTAGTTACAAAATGAACACGTTAGATGAAACTGACGTTGATTTGTATAAATCCATGGAGGATTTATCAAATATTGAAAAGGATGCTCCTGAAAATGTGTTTAAAACTATTAATCTAAACGATACTGAATTATCTCAAGACGCGGTGTTGCCAGTAGATTCTCATGTTTCATTAAACCAAATTGAAGAGGATGAAACATCAAGGTATGAAAGTTTGAAAGATATGACAACTCCCCCACTAGGAGAAAATAAATGCTCTGAAAGTTTTGGACTGAGACTAAATTCTCTTCGAAAAGAAATCAACCAACTACAAAAAGATGCATTGACTACGCTGGAAGATATAAAGGACAAAATTAAAGTTGAAGAAATTGGTGACACACCTAAAAGGCATCCATCTGATATTTTGAACCATGAGCGTAAAGAGTACACTACAAACAAAAATGAAACATCAAAAGAAGCTCCAAGTCCAAAGCTATTACAGCTAAAATCTCTACAAATGGAGATGTCCACCTCAACGATGACACCACCCAAGGAATTACATGCTGCTCCGCCAAAAATTAAGAAATTGAAGCATGATACAACAAAATTTGTAAAAATTCCAACTGCGCGTTTGCATGATATTGCTGAAGATAAATATGTATCGTTCGATGAACAAGAAAACGAAGAAAATAGCGATGATAGTCTTGCAGAGGATTTTCAACCAGTTTTATCTAAAGTTTGCATAAATACTCCGCACAGAAATATATTTGCAAGAAATACAGAATACAAGCCGCTGAATTCCCCAAGGCTATTAAATCAATTAATAGAAACTAGTCCATTGGATTTAGCTACTGTGCCAAAGAAGAAAAAATGTGTTTCCTTCAGTAATCATATAACTTATTATGAAATTGAGTCATTACCGGACCCACCGTGTGTTGATTATGATTTGTCCAAGGAAAAGTCAAAGGAAATTCATAAGCCTCCTATTATTCAAGGCCGGCCATCAATTTCTGCATATAGAACAGCATCAATCCCAGAGGAAAGTCCTGATTCTGAAGCTGTAATGTATGATAGTATCGAAGATCTCAGCATGATTGATGAGAATAAAATAAGTCCAAATGACAGCTTCGATCTTCAAAAGCAGCGTATCCAAAATATGCTTTATTCCTCAGAAAAGGAAAACATGGCTGCACTATGTAACAATCCTGTCACCATGATTGAAGAAACACCAGAAAGTAAAAATGAGAGTGTCAACAGACCACGCTGGCAGCAACGTTACCTCCAACCACGACCACCAATTTCTTCTTACAAGTTGGTATCAGCTGAAGTCAATAATCCAAAAACATCTTACAACGAACGGTTTGTTCCAAATGTAACAGAAACTAATCTGATAGATAAACTAGAAGCTCCCTTGACGCCCAAGCAAAAATTCACGCAAGCTTTATATTTGGGATTGGAATGCATTTCTATTAACAAAAAGCGGGTTGATCAAATTTATGAAAAGAATTATCGACTTCAAGCAATTAGAAACCATTCACTAAGCTCTATTTCAGCATTAGACGTAAGTACATCAATTGATAAAATGCGCATTGATGATATGTTTAAAAATACGAAAAACTGTTCGATTCAATGCACAGAAGAGCAACGCAATATGTCTTTCGAAAAAAGTAGACTGGATATGAGCAATTATTACAATATTGTATATAATAGACCACCATGTACGTCAGAAATTATTCCAGAAAAACGCGTCCAGAATATTATTGGGAAAGTTAATGAACTTGTAAATAGAATTGTGTATCTTCGAGCAAATTAAGAATGCTACATCCCAAATTACCATTAAATAGATTACATACTTTAATTACATGGCAACTACTTAAATTTTACATGTCATTGTATTTATTTGTTTCATTTTACAAGAGCATAATTTAAATATAAGTAAATTAATGATCAAAATGCTTACATGGATTACAAGAAAGAGCCCTAATTACCTTTCTAAAATTATAATTATCCCCTGTAATCTCCATAGCGAACAATTACAATAAAACTAAAAGTTAAGTCAAATTGTATACCTGCGCACAATTATAATTACCCCAATTAACTTAATGGTTTCGCACACCATGAAGAGGCTTATCCCTACTACTATATATATTTACACCCTGTTAATTCCTTATCATAAATAGTTGCACCTCCAATTTGGTAGTAGTCTGAACACGATTGTGTATCATCATTCAAGGCTTTATTACTTTCGTCAAGTTTTCCAAGATGCAAAAGTATATTAATTTTATATACAAGAGTGCCCATATTTCAAAGTCAAAGTGTCCGTGTAGTGTGATACGTGATATTCGGTTGTGTACTATGAATTTAATCCAGAAGAAAAAACCCAATTTGGGCAACCGTGATTTAAAAGAATCTACCCATTCTGTCTTAGTGAATGCAGGTGAGGAATTATTAAAAAGTGTAAAGCGTCCATACAAATCACTTGAGCAAGTAATGAATCATGTGAAGCAGTTTATTGAATCGTCCTTGGATGATCTTCTGTCTTATCCCGAATCGTACGAAAAATTTAGAAGAAGTGTGAAAAGAAGTAGCAGCCCAGTGAAAAAGAATAAATATTTTATAACACCACAAAGCACCCCGCAACCAAGAAAGAACACAGCAAAACTTCGAGTGAAAAAAGTTTCTTACAATTATAACTCTGAGGACAGTTTTAATTCACTATCAAACATTCAAATGAACTCAATCACATCGCCATTTAATCATGGATTTATACAAAACCATGAAGCAGAAGTTACTGATAACGAATTATCATCCGCGCAAAAATTCTTGGATGATGTGACACCGGATTTGTATATGTCCGTAGAAGAAATGCCAATTGATACAGGAAAATCCACAGTATATTGTGAAACACCCAAAAGACCTGGAAAATCACAAGCGGAAAATGACAGTAGATTTCAAATTCTTCAAGAACAAATTGATGCCCTTCGAACAGAATTTAGAGAATTCCGAAGCATAGTAAATGCATGGTTTTTGGAATACAGGAAACGACGTCCACGCAAAATCGAGAAACCACTCGCGAACCAACACGATGAATCCAAACTCTATACAACACCACCGAAAGAATTACAGGGTGCAGCACCAAAACTAAAAAAGCTGAAACATGAACTTGTTAAAAGTGTTACTAAAGTCGCAAAAGCTCGATTATACATAACCGAAGACGAAAAATATGTGTCATTTGAAGAAGAGGATAATGACACAGACAACAACAATGAAAGTGTGACTGATGATGTTAAACCGCAAAGACCAGTGCATATATATGCTACTCCAAGAAATATATTCAAATATCATAATATCAACAAAGAAATGGATGACCCGGAGGAACAGTCAGCATCATTTGAAAACGAATTTCAGCCACTCAATTATGCAACTGAAACGCCCGAAAAACATGATAGTTTGAAAACTGAATATGTTAAACCAGTTGTGAACCAACTTGATTGCAGCAATGAACTCTCTGACTCATTTGGAAGCGAAATTCAGCCACTCGATTATGAAAGTAAAATGCACAAAAATGATAACAGTTTGGACAGTGAACCAGTAGATGAGAAACTCATCAGTAAAGACAGTTATCGAGATTTGTCATATGATTCTGGCAAAAACAATAGCGAAGAATTTCTTTCAGTGGAGAGTGACATACTACCACTGCAAGACATTGGTAAAAGTGAAGTGGCAAAGAAAGATTCGAAAACTCCAAATAGTTACACAACCAGTTCAAATACAATGTTTAACAGTGATAGAAAAGTGAAGAAAGTGGTCAAGGTTCAATTTGATCCCAACGCATATGACACTGCGGAGACAAAATGTGCAACACCATTGATTATCAAATTGACCACAGAAAACATATTTACAGATTTGTCATCTGATTCTGGCAAGAGTAATAGTGAAGAATTCAATTCACTTGAGAGTGACATACTGCCACAAGGTCATAATGATATAACAAATAAAGTAGGGAAGAAGAAGGTCACTTTTAAGAAAATAATGTTGTCACCGCAATCGAAAAGTCTAAATACTTTCACACCTGACTCGAAAGCGATTAAAAATGATACAACAAATCAGAAGAATATCTACAACGAATTTAAATCTCGCCAGTCAACACAACAACAATCCGTAATAAGAGTGGATGAAAGAATAAAGTCGATACTACAGGAGAAGCAGTTGTTCCAAACGAAGGAAATATTACAGCCAACTGCAACAAATGATCCAAAAACTTCAGATGTGCCAACAACTTCTTCACAAATGGATGCACCGGTACCGAGTATAGGAATCAACAATATCCGAAATATATTTAGTGGAAATCTGGTAGAACAATGTGATTTTTCTTTTTGGGAACGACTTGGCGATGAACAAATTATTGCTTCCTTCAAAAGGATTGATGAAATATTTTCCAAAATGTCTTCTATCGTATCAAAAAAAGTATGAAACAAATACCTGTTTGTACTCATGTCTAATGTTTGTAACAATTCCAGTGATTCCGTTGATTTTTGTACTAAAATGTAGTTTATATATAAACAAATAAAGAACTTTTTTCTATAACTGAACTTGATTTTAATATGTCAGATAAAGATATAATCATAACCTCAAATAGCTATTTGGTACTGCAACCTGTAAAACAAGCAAACTTTCTTAATTTATTGCGTTCGAAATAGGTTTTTTCGAGTTAGCCTAATGTTCAAACCCGAATCCCCGAAGTTTATTGAATAAAACCTCCTAAAAATTCTAACTAAAACCAATCAAATACCTCATTCACGAATGTATTTGCGAAGTGATTTAGATACGTCGTAATTTTATGCGCGGCGCCTTTTTATTTGGAAACTCGGAAGTATTCTGTTTTCTACGTGTTTCTCTGCTCACAGTCTAAAATGAATGCATGCGATTGCAGTTTGCATACGAAACGACTCATCCGCCGCTCCATCACTTAACGAATTAGCATAAGGGTTACTCACTCGCGTCCAAAAATAAATTTAGATGGAGCACACTTGGACGCTAAGAAGTGCCAACGCTTTTTGCACGCGTCGCGGCGGCTGGCGTTGCATTAGCAAACGCAAAAAACTGTTTGCGCTGAAGTACGCGTTCACAAATACGAAGAGGCTTCACGCGCGATTGCTAGGAATTGCATGAAGAAACGAAGAAATCCATCTATCGCCGCCGATTGACGAGGCGAAGGCGGCAGCCGCGCGCGCCCCTGATTCGTATTCACATTCGAACGATGCGCACCATTCAAATGCATCAAACCCAAACGCAAACATTTTCACATTTCCACTTTTCGATCGCGCTCGACAGAATTGATTCGTCGATGCGTAGACGTGCCGCCAATACAGCAGGGGCTGTGGATGGTTTTCTTATCAAAGATTAATGATGTGCGCGCCCCCAGTGTGTGTTGCCCGTCCAAAAATTGGATTTAATTCCATTCCCCGGCATTGATTACGCACTTATCATGATGACTGATGGTAAAAACCTTTTGCCCCAAGTCTTCATACGTTATCAGCACTTCTTATCTTTTATCGCACGGAGATTCAAGTAGATTTGCGCCACCTTCAAGACATGTGAGATCAAAGTTTGCACCAAAGGGTCGAGGGTAATCTTGAAAAGCATGCATCATTAATGAAATTAGTTGTAAATTTCGGGGGTTTGTAAATGTTGTTAAAGAAATATGCGCGTCGCATCATTTGCAAGTGAAATATACGTCAGTTGTCCAAATAGCCGGCAAAAAAATGCTATTGTGAAATTGCGAGATGAAGGCCTCGGCGCCAAAAGCAGGAAAGAAATCCGAACGCTTTTCATCTCGGCGTGCCAGCAAAGCTATTCGCCGCGTCGCTGATTAATGTCGTGCTTTTATAGAAATTACCCCCTCGTAAAGATGGCGAAGCCGGCGACAGTCGCATAAAACCCCATTCGAAAGAGTTCGCTCTTTCGCAAGTAATTGCGAGCGCCAAAGCAAATGAATGCGCGAGAGTGGCATCAGTTGCCCCGTTGTATTTATGCTGTATGTTACTTTTGCACCTAATGTCATTCCGCCCAAGTTCGGCACAATCAGCGAGAAAGGGTAACGGAGGCCGTGGCGAATAAAGAATGACGAATGTCGCTTTCCACCACTGCCGCCACTCGCGGGCTGTGAAACACTAATGCATGCCGGAGTTGGCTAAAAGAATGCGGCGTTAATTAAATTAACACATTTCGCAGCCAGCTTTTCACGCCATGGGCGACGTCAAAGAGTTAATGCGCAGAATAGACGGCTCGTAATCAAAAGACAGCTCCCACAAAGACAATGCCAAGATGAAAAATAGCCACTGCTAAAAATGTATACATAAAAAATGGTGTTTTTGACTCGTACGAAACGAAAAAATACTAGAAAAATGCGCGTTTATGCCGCGAATAAACAGAAATCTTTATATACGAGACAATTTCAATTAATCTAACATTCGCATGTAAAGCAAGACGCATAAAAGAAAGACATTTGCATAGAAGCAATTTCTCTAAGGACCACTTCCACCCATTTCTTCATCTTACAGCGCTTTACAGTTTCTTCCTCCTGCTTTAGTGCTGTACATTTTATTTCGCTTATTTTTTCTCGGAGGCACGCGACAATAGCTTTACTCCTCTTTCGTGTTCGCTGAAAGTGCCCAAATCACAATACATTTACGAAGTGCGCTGTAAATTGCAAATTGTGCGTTCACCAACAAAAAAATGATGATGTGCGATTCATTTGAAATACAAGAAAGGAGGCGGCGAGGACGAAGAGGCGGAGTACAAGTGACATGATAAAGAGTAAATAATGAGACTTGTCTCACTTATTTCTTATTGCTCACCGTGCGGCTGTCGTTTTTTATTAGTTTATGCAAAATGGAAAAAAATGACAAACAAACCATACAGTTGCAAGCATAAATAACCATTTGCAAGTGCATTCGGAACTTCTCACGCGCTGTAATTGCTTTGCATCTTGAGTTAGGAGCAATCCGACATGCAAAAGATGTTGCTATTGGCTTGATTTAACAGCGCAGTACGCGTAAAGTGCGTGTACGCGCCGTTCAAGAATTGCAGCATACTTGCAATATACGCGCAGATGTTTGGAGGAACAAGCAACCTACTGCACTATGGGACTACGCGGAATGCGGGAATTGTGTATGTTGAGTGCATAACACAAGACAGGAACACAATGCGCGCTGCTCTTAAATTATGCCAACTGCATTACGAGCATGTAGGGAGAAGGTGTGCATGCACATTTCTTGTGCAATGTTGCTCGTTGCTGAGGTCTTCAGGTCGCGTCCACTTACTTCTCTTATTAAACGCGCACTTCCTTACTGGAAATGTTCGCAACAATAATTCTCTGTCGCCGTTCTGCGAAATGCTTACAAACAATCGTAATAGCAATTGTTTCATAAATGTGCGCTTTGTGCTCGCAATACGTGAAACAAACTTTTGCCCGACTTTTCGCAATTTGCGTATTGATAAATGCGTAGAAATGCACAATTAGAGAGCAAGCGCACGCCTCGAAAACTCATTCGGTGGCGCGTTTCGGCTCCATTAGATCTGGCTGCACACACAATTGGCAAATGGAGCACGCGCAAGGCAATATATTTCGGGGAGCTGCTCCTGGTCTAGATAAACAAATAGCCGGCGTAATCAATTTTTGTTTACTCAACAACAACTTGGCAAGTAGCAAGCGCCAACTTCTAAGTTCAAAGCGCGCCCCAACGCGCCTCGACATTGTACATATATCCTGTAGGAATGGCATTCGCCGCAGTAGCAAACCGTCTGCACTTCATTTGTAAATGTGCCGACGCTAGTTATACGTAAATCGTGTGAAAGGTTCGCATCTAATTTACTTCCAACTCCCACACGCCGCATCCTAGCACGCCGTGTTTGTTCGCTGGCATCTTTAGTGAATTTTCTACACTGGCATGCAGCAGCTTGGCCTTCGCCTGCTCGAAGCGACGACATTGGAACGAAGTGAAGAAAATTAATTTTGGCATTCGCGCCGTTATACCACGCGGGCGCAAAAAGGAATCTGAAACATTCATGCGCATCCACCGAGCGTTCGTCAAGTGCTCCTGAAGCCAGCCAATCGTTCAATCCCGTATCCGTTGTCTCCGAAATGTTTGGGCACTTTATAGGTTAGCAGCACTGTAGCAATAAAGTTCCTCAATTGAAATTGAAAATGTTTTACTACCCATGACGCCCGAACATATTTTCACAAAACGCTTTATATCTACGTACAGACTATAGTTACATCCGATGTGCGGCACTATCACTACTATATCTTACACGTGTGCCGCATCGGAGTCGCAAGGAACGCGAATGTTGGGCGCTTGAGGTCGTAACATTAGCGCAATCCGACCATTCCAGCGGCATTTGCTGGGCATTTACGTGCAACCCCTTCGCTCTCCATGGCGCGCGCATCAACATCGGAAGCATCTACAGAAGCGCACACATTTGGCTGATACCTTACGGCGCTATTACATTACACGAACACCGCTTATTCGCATCGTGGGTCGGCCGCCCAAAGCCCTTAACACTTGAACCCAAGTGCTGCCGCCGCCACTGTCGCTGGTCGCCTGCCGCCGGTGCAATCGCGCCAGACAGGCACCTCAATAAACAACCAAATTGGTCGAAATGTGCCAGGGCTCTCACGCAACGCTCTGCATTCCTATTCTCCGTCAATCCTGGTTCGAGTCCTACAAATGCCTTGGCATTTGTTCTAGGACATCTATTTCGTACCACCGTTAGTTTATATTCCGAACAACACTACGAATATTTAACATACGCGTCAAACATCCAACGATTAAAGTTGCAAATAAACATGTCGAACATTAAAACGCCCTAGGAATATCATACTCCCAATTTTTAAAAGAGCATGGTGCAAACGGCAATTGCCAATTGTAAATAATCGCAAATGAATGGTTGTTACATCAGTTATGTAAACCATCATTTAAATGTCCTCATAAATTCATCGAGAACAATTTCGTTCGAGTGCTAAGTGCCTGCTGTAATCACCGCTTAACGGCCAAGTATCGAATCTGCTAAGTGAAATTATAAACTACATGCGGCATTGTGTTAAATAAATTTTGCACTTTGCTTATAATTCCTGTTATTTTCTTATGAATTGTTGCGCATTTTTGTAACATGCGTTGTATAAAACACAACAACACTTGTTTATAAATAATTTTCTACCAAAATTATATCCTTAAAAAACTGACTCACTGATTAATTTGACACGAAAAGTCTTATGCGAACGAAAACAATTTAGCCAAATTCAGAGTACGCTTACTCCTCCTGATCTTAAACTCATTGAAGGCACTCCTATAGATGCAGTGCAGACTACTTTTGCCCCCATGAGGCCCCAAATTAATGAGCGTAATTAATAAACTATCCGAACTAATTAATAACATTGACGTGCGATATATAAAGTCTCGAATTTAATGGAAATGCCTGCTGCTGGTGGTTGGTTCACTGTAGCGATCCTGATTGAGAATATTCATTTAAATTTTGACTTTTCTTATTGCGGCTGCTGTTATTCGGCTCTTTCTTATTTATTACCTGTTATTTTATTTTTATTTCTTAATGAATGACCCTACTAATACGACTGCGTGTTCCCTTTCTTAAATGAATTTTCAATTAAACCAGAAATAGTTTTATGAGAAGTACCAGAATATTATTGAAGATAATATATTATTGTATTAAACATAATAAGTGATCTTTAATGCATGTCAATAACGATTGACCATTAAAACGGAAAGAATACGTGGAACAATTTGTAAATCACGTAATTTAGCAACAGAGTGAGTAGATTAAGGCGGTGGACACGAAAGAAACAAATAAAACGTAAAATTGCTATTACATAAATCTTGTCAGGGACTGAACGTTGCGCTCTCATGGTTACTGATCCGGCGCGGAACGAATGACGGGCCGATTGCAATTTTCACTCAAACCAATTACCATATATCAATAAGATGAATTATTAATTCGAACCCCAGTCGCAATTTTTCAACAATTGCAGCGACTTGCGCCAGCGAACTTTCTGGCTCATCCAATTTGCCCGTCCAGCAAAGCAGCAATCAAACTTTTAAGAATGCCCCCAACGACAAAGCGATGATTTAATTCAATGCAGAAAGATGATAAAAGTTTTAATTAAACGAATAACTAGCAGTTTGCTACTTCATTTCTTCGAACACTACGTCCCAATCGAATGCATATTGCATGAAGACGTGGATTATTAAATGCAGCTCTTTCAGTTCCCGAATTTGTATTTGGTTAGTTTCCAGTGGGTTAACCATCCGTTCTACATGGAATTTATGTAAATAAGTTTTAAATGAAATTGTTTCCGCGCTAAAGTTACGTGGACACATCTTGCCAAGTTACGGCACAGAGCTTCTTATTGAATGCGGAATCGATGAAATATTTCCGCCGAAGTTTCACTTGTGCGCTTGCACTGTGTCAAAGTTTACCAATAAAAAGATCACATGTTCCAGCAGAAATATTAAATACCGGAACTACATTTATTCAGCAAGTACGTTTGCATCATGATTGATTGTTAAAGGAATTGAAAAATAAATTTAACCCTTTTACAATAATATTAAACTTTAATCTGGATGTACTGGAATCACAGGTTCAACATTTAAATAGAATATGCGGTAAAACTTTAACCATTTTGTACTTTTTAGATAATTTTGTATTATTTTAAAAATATTTTCTTATGATTAACCAGTCATTGCTTCTCAATCTTTGTTTCAGACGCCGAAGTTTTATCCAGAGATATAAATACACTAAAAGTAATTGTATTATTATTTAAACTATGTTCATAATTTAATACATACATTTTCTCATCGTTTTCTTTCCTTAGAGGCACATTTACCAGGTTTAATCCAACATGTTTCAAAAATTTTAAGGCATGTGATGACGCTTTATCTTCAGCATCATATTGTGACAAATCTTTGGCAAAGCAATAATACATTGGATCAGTTTCTATAGACACTAGGCTTGCTGACATATCTGTATCAGAGTCATGATATGATGAAAACTTGATATTAATACCAATCTCATTCCCCAAATTCAATAACTCATCTTTTGGGCTTTTTTCCACCTTATGCATATTAGACGTGTGTTCCTTTTCTGACGTTTCCAGAGAAAATGCATCCAAAATGCTCATTTTTGCTTGATCCAAAATACCAGGACGTGTAATTTTTTGTCTCTTCTTCTTTTTAGATTTTTTTGAAGGACTAGCACTCTTCACACTAATTAAATCCCATGGATCGCTAGTCTTTAATAACTTTAACATCTCTTCTGCCGCTAATTTTTTTGCCTGTTTCTTTGAGTTTCCTTCTGCTTTTGTTACAAGATCTGAAACTTTACAATGTACTGTAAATATCTTCTTGTGGTCTGGACCAGACTCTCCAACCACTTCGAATGAAACACTCCATTTGTTCTTTTGTGCCAATTCATAAACCAATGATACCGGCTGTTTAACATTTAATTTATTGCAAAGCACACCATCTTTAAGACACTCATCTGCATCCTTTACAGACATCTTCCTAAACTTTTCAAGTGCCTCTTCTGCAGCATTATGTCTAGCTGCTTTAATAGTCCAGCCTCTTCCTATAAAACTCTCATCTCCAACATCAACTCGAACATGATATGGGCCATGGCTGGATTGATTTTCCACATCAGGTGGGGTCAAATTCCAAGACATAGAATTATTTAATTTCTTACTGTATTTCATAGAAGTGCTGTCCAATGAATAGTACATATATTTATCTGCCTTGTTAACCAGTATCTGATTTGCAGTTTCTGTAAAGTACTCCACTTTTATTCCTAATTTTGCAGCAATGTTATTTAAATGTACAGTAGGTGTTAGTTTTTCTATTTCATGCAGATGCTCCTCTTTGCTTTTTAGTTGGGGTTTGACATAATTTGTAAATTCCAATGCTTTTGCAGCTGCATTACGTTTTGCATCCTTAATGGTTCTTCCATGTCCTTTATAAACTTCAGTCCCTAGTTCCAGTTGCACTTGAAATGTTCTTTCATGTGGCTGTCCTAATTCAGCAAGTAAGACATATTCCGATGAAATATCATTATGCTGACATAATTCATGAATGAGAGATAAAACATTTTTATCTTGTAGCTCTTGCTTCACTTGAACTAAATACTCAACTTCTTGAGGTGCAGCTTTATTTCCTGAAATATAATGTCATCATCAACAAAATATTATTCTACTCAAAATGGCATACCTAATTGTATTTCCTTATTTTTTATTAAACTTATTCCATCTGAATCAGGTGTAATAGGTGAATTTGTAAATGTTAATTCTCCTGTAAATTATATGTAATAAATAGATTTATTCAAATAATTTTAATATGTACCTTCAATGCATTCAACATCTCCAAACAAATCCTCCAACTCTTTAAGATTTAAGCAAAAACTTTGCGTGATTAATACAAGAACGAATAAAACGCACTTCATTTTTAGTCATTTACGCCAATGTTGGCGAAGCCGTTGTAAATGAACTACTGAAACAAAACTCAGTAAAGTACCGAAACAAAGTAGCGAATTGAAATACCCACCTAACCCAATTCGAATCTACGCCAATAAAATATGTAAAACATATTCGTTTGGCTGAGACCACCATGGACAGGCAATAGCTTCCGATGCACTCTGTGACTAACATGACTAACAATCAAATATTTAATGCATTTTTCCATGTGTCACAAATTCTTAGATACACTTATGTGTATGTTAGGCAACACAGAATATCCTATAGAAGTGACATTGACATAATGTTTGAAAACAGCGCCTCTACGCTGGGCATTTACTAACTATTCAAAGCTTCATCCTGATCTAATGCATTCTCCATTGCCTCCTTCTCTTACTGTTCTACTACATACTATTGTTACCAGTGATGTTCTGTGATTACTACTGCCTGCTACTGCCTATCCTATATTCATAACACTACCTGTTCTTTGAATTTTTCATCTATTATGTTGTTATAATCAACACCGGGAAATACGGTACAGCTTTACTGTATAGCCTTAGTGTACATGTTCGTAGCAAATTACAACAAGATTCCCGTATAAGCAAAGCCGGAATTTAAAAAAATGTAACCACTAGAATGAATGTCGCGCCAATCAACTCCAATGCTGACCATGCTGACTGATGCTGACTGCTGTAAATAAGAGTTAATATGGTTATAACCTCAAACATTTTGCATCAATAGTTTTTTGCACAGAACATCACTAAAGAAGTTGCACTCTTTCTTTGTAAGTGATCTCGATCGGAGTTTTTACGAACTCCTTAAGTCGCCATGAATCCATTAACGTAAGAGATGTGTGTTAAATTGATGTTTTCTTTTCTAACAGTGTATTTTTTTAGGAATATGAAAAACGTTCTAAAACTAAGTGAACAAGAACTTGCAGGACTTAATAAAACATCTTGGCATGATCAGTACAGGGACAGTGCTTGGATTTTTGTCGGTGGACTTCCTTATTGTCTTTCTGAAGGAGATATAATTAGTGTATTCTCACAATATGGTGAAATTGTACATATAAATTTGGCGCGTGATAAAGATACAGGCAAATCCAGAGGGTTTGCTTTCATTTGCTATGAAGATCAACGTTCTACAGATCTGGTAGTTGACAATCTTAATGGTATTAGAATACAAAATCGTCAAATTCGCGTTGATCATGTCAATCAGTATAAAGTACCAAAGAGTGAGCGGGATAAAGTCAAACAAAAAACTTTAGAAGAGAAAATTAAAACAGGTGAGTACATCTCAATTATTGAGAAGCAAGTGCAAATGATAATTTTTAAAATATTGCAGAAAATGATAGTTCAGAAGAAGATAATAAGCACCTAATTCCAAATATAAAGAAGGAGTTTCCCAGTGATGTACGGGAAACATTAGCTGATCAAATTGATGGTCACATTAAATTGCCTAAACGATTGCCGATTCGTGGAATTATCAGTCCTAAAAGAGAGGAAGATTATAACAGATCAACCAGAACAAATGAAAAAAGAACATCCAATCCAAGAGATAGAAACAGAGAGAAATAAATCTAATAAGAATTCACTTTGTTTGCGGAATTTATGGATTACTTAATCTGCATTAGCACATAACAAGAAAGCATGAAGTTTTGTTATTTGTAGATAGCAGTTAAGACAAGAATAAGTGAATAAATTTTATTAATCTTTCAAAGAAAAAGTGTAAATAAAATTCTAAGAGGCGTAAGTTCTATCGCTGCAAATTTTACTAAATGAAAGTGTTCGCGAATTTGCTCGAGAGGACGCAATAACTGATTGCATTATGCATTTGACACAGTGCTTGATTAACGCGTATGTCAATTCAAATTAAATTTATTTAAAATAATTACATACTCCAGCCCGCTATTTATTTCACGTTTATAGCGAAAATTTTTGAACAAATGATAAACTTCACCAGAAATTGATATATTATTTATTATACCTCCTGTAGTTGAAACACCACCGACTACAGACGTTCCAATATCCAACCCCCGTAGTGCGGCTCGGCCGACTCAACAACCCCATCATGTTTCAGCGAATGGGGGCCATTGTAGGGAGAAATTTGCACACACTTGGGGTATTTGTTGTTCGATAAAACAAGATCCCAACATTGAGAAACACGACCCGTATGATCAACAAAAATTGTGCACGGTGACTGTGTGTCCAGGCATTTTCGTATGCCAAACTCGGGAAAGTAGGAATACTCACATTGAGGATTATATTCTTCCTGCTGTAGCTTATTGAGCTTGGCAGTGGGAAAAGGGGTGGTAAAGACGTTGATGAACTGAACGTATATCTAATTTTTGGCTTCCTCATATTCTGAAGAGAAGATTTTATCGAAACATGTACTCAGAAACCGATTATTAGAGGCACTCCCCTGATTCAATTTTCACGATCTTGTCGCAAATCTTTTCCGTCGTTTTGTTTGTATTCATTTTCAAAGTAGCGCACTGAGGTCCTGCGTCGGTCCAAAGGGCACAAATTGAATGTTTTCTTATAGATATTTATCCTCTTCCTTATTCAATTCGAAACAATGAAAATCCCTATCTATAAACTGATCACACATCATTTGGTGATAACTCTTGGGTCTGAAACCAAGCTTAATGTTAGAACATGTTTTAAAATAGTTCCCACAATCACAAACCCAGTCTCAGCAAAATAGAAAATCTTTGTTGAAGATACTGTTTCGCCAACCGTCATCAGCGTCCCGCGCAAAATGAAGCAATAGATTTTGGTAAATCGTGACGAAAATATAGAAACTAGCTCTTTTTGCCACCTACAATTCCTCCATTTTTCGGAATATTAATAGTGCGCTATAGCGCCGGCACTAAACGAATCCTAAGTTTCGAATTCAAACTTGTCCAATCGATGAACGCGTATTTCTGAGCCATACTTACATTCTGGTTAAAGAAGCGTACTGCCTCCGTAAACATCATTATACAACATTATATTGTCTTCCACGCATGCTTTCATAGGACCCAAAGCTTTGTTTTGGACAAGAGCCTCGTTAAGAGCTGAAAACAATATAGTACAGACAAATCTTTCATTACGTATGGTATTTTTACTTGTTATGCCATTTACAACAACAAAATGTTCAAACATCATACTGAATGAATCACTTATATATGATGCACTTGAAACCGCTGGCTTAGTTACAGATAACATTATTTTCGGTGTTGTCGAATGGGATCCATTTGCAAAGTAAAAGAACTCTCCTTGATTGTTAATCGCCCTCTTGAAGTATTCCTCATAATACAATACTGCTTCATACATTCGGATACCGATGGCATTTATTTTTTGCAGGTTTCAGAGCATGTGAAATCAATTATTTACAATTTACTGTTTTTCAAGTATCACCCACTAACTGATTTGTGTCATAGGCTGGGGTGGTATCCAAACACCAAATAAATGGCATAACTTTGCGTTTTCGGCTGAATATGTCTTGATTTTGAACATAGGAAATCTTACTCAGTTTCAAACACTTTCTTGCTTACTTTGATAAGCACTCAACTTATTTTATACTTAACTAAGCCTGAAAATAATTACCTTGCGTAATTAATTATCAAAAAGGCTATAAATCATTAGTATCATTACTAATTGCAATGTCAACTTCTTGCATCAAAAATAATTATAAATTGTTCAAAAAGTTTCAAAAATTGCGTTACCCTTTTTTTGTTTTGTGGCGCCGCCAGTGTCTTGTATATAATAATCCAATAATAAAAGGTTGATTAGCTATCTGTATAGTGATCCATACAACATCATATGACTCCTAAACATCGGAGGTAATACAACAGTGAAAACTTCTCACAGGTCAGCTGACTGTTAAAAGATATTTGCTAGTGAAAAATAAATCGAACAAGATGTCTGGTAAAGATAAACTTCCCATTTTCCCCTCGCGAGGGTAAGTATAGAATTATATCCACACGATTTGGAACAAATACCCATGTGAAAGTGAATTAGGGAGTAACCCATTTTGTTTCTTATTACAGTGCCCAAATGTTAATGAAATCTAGGCTTAAGGGAGCACAAAAAGGTCATAGTTTATTGAAAAAGAAAGCAGATGCCTTGCAAATGCGTTTTCGTATGATTCTCAGTAAAATCATTGAGGTACAGACTATTTAGGACACTGCTAGACATCAATGATTTATTGAATTAATAACTTTCAGACAAAAACATTAATGGGTGAAGTTATGAAAGAGGCAGCATTTTCCTTAGCTGAGGCGCGTTTCACATCTGGTGATTTTAATCAAGTTGTCCTGCAGAATGTCACAAAGGCCCAGACTAAAATTCGTACCAAGAAAGACAATGTTGCAGGTATGCATAAATATGTACATGTTTATGGAAACTCTAGGTGAACTTACATCAAATTTTATTTTAGGTGTAACCTTACCTGTATTTGAGAGCTATCAAGATGGTACTGATACCTATGAGTTAGCTGGTTTGGCCAAGGGTGGCCAGCAATTGGCTAAATTGAAGAAGAACTATCAGAGTGCTGTTAAACTCTTGGTGGAATTGGCTTCCTTGCAAACATCATTTGTTACACTTGATGAAGTTATCAAAATTACAAACAGAAGAGTAAATGCAATTGAGCATGGTAAGTTTAAATAATTCATGTTAATTATGTGTGCCTATAATATATTTAAATATTTTAGTGATCATTCCAAGAATTGAGCGGACCCTTGCGTATATTATTTCCGAATTGGATGAACTTGAAAGAGAAGAATTCTACCGTTTGAAGAAAATTCAAGATAAGAAACGCATTGCACGAGCAAAGAATGATGCTTTAAAAGCAGCAATGATTGCCGAGGGCAAAATGAAGGAAAATGAATATGCAGGCAATATGCTTGACGAAGGTGATGATGATATTTTGTTTTAAACAAATATTAAATTTCACTCAGGGTTGCAAAGATGTTGTTCATTACATGATGCTAATTTGTAAGATGCAATTTGAAAAAGTAATTATCAGTGTTATTTTGTGTATATAAATAGGTATTCCATTTTGAGAAACTAATTGCATATTATTAAATTAACTATATTGTCATGTAAACATGTCTATTAATTATGAGTACAGCTTATATTTAGTAATTGAACTAAATATGAACAATTCCATGATTCTTATATGGTTAATGCAAAAATGTACACATTTATGGATCAGTATGATTTGGTTTAACTTGTTAGTAAAAAGTAGTTGGATACACATCATTCACTAAATAAAGTAATATGTAGCTTAAATAATATAAAATATGTACTATATATACATACATAGTTGATTTAATTGAAAAATGTAGTGTATGTTAAAGCCTATTGTTGAGATGTGCTGTTTTAAACAATAAATTAAAACAATATCTAAATTGTTAAAGTGCCCCAATACGGACTTGTAGGATATTTAATAACAACTTGCTTAAGTATTAAAAACCTAAATAAGATTATACATTTATTTATCAAACGTAGCTATAATTATGTTATTTAAGCATCCAGCTTATCGCTTAAATAATATATTAAGCATTCCCGGGAATTTCCATATTGTGAATACCCCATAATCTTGACTAAACGAGGATCAAATTGCTTTATTTGCGTTTTGGTCCAATGAAACTGGACAAATGATTAATTTCTTGGAATGATTCATTACAACTTGTTGGTATCGAAAGGTTCATTTGACTTAACAATTCAGTACACAGCATCTATAATTTACTGTTAGATAAATCATATAACGTAAATTGTAAAGTACAAGCGCTTTATATATTTTTTATATGAGCACAACCATATATAAATTGACACACTCCGCACTTATGCAGTATAACAGATATTTGCAAAGTGAAAAGAGCGTCAATACATTAAGGTTTAATTTACAAACAATCGAAATGGTAAGTTGAAAAAGTTAACTTAAGCATTATCATAATTTAATATTTATTCAGATTTTCAAATTCGTGGTATTCTCCTGTGTACTGGCGATGGTATTGAGTGAACCACAACAACAAGGTAAAGAGATACAGCTTCCGCCGATCCGCCGTTTACGCCGATTTGTATCGCGATTTGAAAATCCCCCAAATTCCGATTACAAACGGCCAACATTTATGCCCGCACCGAAGACCCAGGTTGATCAACACATTTATCGCCAGGATGGTACAACCAATGCCGGTATTAGTGTTAAGCGGCATGATGACAATTACGACATTCATGGAAAGTGGAATAAAAATATTGATGGTCCTGGAAAGGATAAGGCATCCTGGGGAATAAGGGGATCTTACAGATTTTAATTAATTTATATTTAGTATTATATGTAACTTATAATATATAAACATTTTCATATAACGCTTGATTTATTCAACGAATGACGTTCTCTCGGAAATTTAATTATACTTGGTTACATTATAAATATCCAGGCTTCTTTCCGTTTTGTCAGGGTTTCTCGAACCTTTTAACCAATCATACATATCTCAATCTCAGATCGTAAAAAGCGAGAAGTGTTCGTATCTAAAATTATGATGAAAATGAAATTTATATATGAATTATATTTTATAAATTTCCAAAAGTTATCAATAATATTTCAAATGAAAATTGCTTATTAGAACATGCTTACCCACTTATATTTCTGAATTTTTAGTAGATTGTTAACGACTTGTCATTCCGCGAAAATTGTAAACGAAAACTCATTTTCTTCGAGCACTTACTTTTAATGAAAAGTCTTGCTTGCAAGATGCACAGTGAAAACATCTGCGATCGCCGAATACATCTGCGTTCACGTTATTAGCGCAGTACCGCCAACAACATTGTTCGCAATATTAGTTGGCGGCGAAAGCTTGATGAACATTTTCTAATTAAGGCGCTTTTTCGCATCTTCCCCACTGCGCTCCAAGTTGTGCGAAGCGTCGTACAGGGAAGCACGAAACTATTTTCTAATATGAAAGAAATGCTTTTCGCATTTGCCGAATGCCATGCATGCTTTTGTGGATCAAAAATGCGGCTCGCATTCTGAATGAAGCACGTCTTCGACGTCTTTATCGCTTGATTAAATTGCATTTGGCATTGAGTGTCTACCCAGAATAATGCGCGCGTTATACATATAACCGGCAGACGGAAGTGCGCCCCCTGTGTAATGATCCCGGGCGTTGCTGGAGGCGGCAAGCGACTCACGAATCTCACGCGCGTATCGTAGTAATACTCGTAACGCGAACGATTGCAGATCGGCGGCCGGGAGGCAGGCAACGTACGAAATAAATTTCACACTTTGCTTTAGTATACGCCGACATCCCGAGGAGGAAAGAATCGCTCTTCAATAAACCTAGTCAAAGCCTTCAAATCGCGCGGCACTTGAGCGATAACAATCAACAAAACCATCAAATTTACGTAAGCAAATCTAATCAAATTTATTATCTATGCATTGAAATTCAATTACTTTACAATTAAAATTTAATACTTAGAGCTACTTACTATAATTTACAAAACAAGCCATCCTGAAATAATTTCACGATTTAAAAATTATTGTCCAACTTTTAAAAATTACACTGTACTAAAAGTTTTATGTACCAATTTAAACTTCTAGCTGCTATCGCTTCAAAAATGGAATACGCACAAATTCCTGCTGAAAAATTCCAAGCTGTTATTAAACATTTGCGGGAACATTTTCCCGACGAACCTCTGAATGAATGCGTCGGCCTATGTAAGAAGAACGAACCTTGTGAACTTCTTGAGCACCACGACCTAGCAACGCTTGAGGAAGGCTTCTCAATAATGGCATACGACCCTCAAACAGGCGAAGTAATTTCCTAGCGCACTAATTAACTCTTAATTAATTTTCAGTCCATTGCATTTTTGTTTGTTTTATTCGCTTGACTTGTTGTTTTCCTCTCGACGGAATCATAATCCGCTTAGAATTCGTTTTGCTCCGGCTTGCATTGTCGTGGAGAAAAATAGCACAGGGCGAAAAATCTCACTGCTAATGATGCTGGGACGAAAACAATACGCGTTCATTCGAATACCATGCCAACATTTTGTCTCACTCCTTCTTGTGCAGCGCATGAAGCACATACATCAGAATTCTTTAGCTTCGTGCTTCACATTCGTAATAATCATCGGCATTCAAGCGCATTCCATTTCTAGATCGCCGGTGTCGCACTGAACGGCATATCAAATAAGGGCGACAACGAAAAAGCAATTGAGGAAATGAAGGACATCGACAACGTGCAATATAGACAGATCTTTGGTCTTCTGTACAACACCAACTATGAGATTGACCTCTTTTCCAAGTACAATGTGGACAAAATTTTCGAACTACGTATTCTCTCGGTGAATTCCAAGTTTCGGGGCAAGGGAATCGCCAAACAATTGTTCGCGCGCAGTGAATTGCTTGCCGAAGAATGCGGCTACAAAGTAATACGCTTATAATTATAAAAGCACAAGTGATTAAAGCTTTTATTTTACAGCTTATGAAAGTGGATGCAACAAGTAGATTTTCTCAGCGCGTCGCTGAAAGCCTAGGAATGACAACCGCAAAAGCCATTTGCTATGCAGACTTTCAGGATGAGAATGGTCAGCATATTTATCAGATTGAAGCACCGCATGAATATTACAAAGTTATGGTCAAGCAACTTGGTGCCAAAACAGGCAATTAAATTTAGCCGAATTTAGTGGGTTATTCTTTTCAAGCAAAAGCCCATTTGATTGACAATAACGCAAAGAAACCCTTAATAAAATGTTAGAGCTGCCACTGCCATGCAGAAATAACATTTTCCAAGATAGTTGGATGCAAAATATAAAATTGTGCATCGAACTACAATTAATAATTTACAATGTAACGAGAGGCCAAGAAATACCATTAAATGTTGTTATAAAGCAGAATCATATATCTCAATGTATTGTTGAATTTGCTGAGAGTACCAAAAAGATTATGAACTTAAAGAAATTTATGGACTGAGCCGGGCAGGAACTTCTTATTAAATTATACTTATTAAATGTTTATAGATGTTTTGTAATCTAAGATAAACCTATATTACACCAGCAAATTGATTGCTTTATATTCCACCCCAATAAGAAGAACAAGAATAGGTTAAACGCGCTGAAATTATGTGATATTTGCTTCGATCCACATCCCTCTAGATTTTATTTGATACGCAGACATCTGAAGTTGATTGAATTGGAACTTATTAGAATTTAATATGAATTTAATGCATCGTTAAGGTTCGCGTATCCCGTGTACACTAGTAATGGAATATACAACGAGGTCTACAAGCGTCCGCTGCTATGCTAATAGAGTCCCTGCTGCGGGCCGTGTCTTCGTGCTATTTATCCCATTCCACGCTTCGGGATCGTTACCATGGCGACCTTACAGACCGTATAAAATTGACCTCATTGCACATATACCTATATCCTTCAAACTTAGTATATGTATACACAATAAATTCAATACATTTGATCATCAATTCACAATAATTACTCTTGTCCTTAAGAAGAACGTCCTTGAGAACTTCTCATTAAAATAATTAGTTTTTCTGAGTTGATTCTATTGTAGGATATGCATTTGTAATTTTATAAATTAATACATCTTCAATTCATCGATTGATTCCCGTTTTCCGCCTTCGCTGTTCCGGCTAATCCATTTGAAACGTTTTTGGGTCAATGGAAATTCTACAACCGGAATAAAGACTTTTGAAGACTTAAAGTGTATGAAACTTAAAACATGTTGTTTTCTTCAAATATAGAATCAAAAAACTGTTAACTTTTATATAAGAAATTCTCACTCTAAATGTAATCCAGCGATATTAACTATATACAAATTATACTTATTCATTTACGTTTGAATTAATAGAAAAAAAAACAAGTATTTGTTTTTTTTACGAGCGCCATCTGCAGTTTCACGTTAGTGAAATAACAGAGCTGATTTCGGGACGCATCCAAAGCAAAGTAACACCAAGTAAGACGTCCTTGACTCAATCAGCTGATCAATGCACAAGCAACAAACGAATTGTCTCTCGTAGAATTTTAGTGTTTGCATGCTACACATTAGTGGGCAAGAGATATCAAACAACACAATGATTTATCAAATAACAAATGAGTGTAATTGAAGTGCGGGTAACGTGGCCGCGGTGCGAGGGAAACGATTGTTACAATTAAAAATGTATTAAAACAACGCGTACACAGCGTCCAGCGTTTGTTTATAATTAGCCATGGCAGTGGCATTTCCAACGCTTATACTCAGTGTGATATTAGTTATAATTTGCGAAGTATGCATAGCTGCAGGCAATCCAAATACAACTTGCCTGTACTTTGATGAAGTTCAGAATGGCATTGTTCAAATGATACAAAGTGAGCATCACGTTCAGGTGCTGCATGTAAGGTGCCAGGGTGGATATGATCTGGTTGGACCACCAAAAATACAATGTGTAAATGGTGCATGGAAGTACACGCAGTATCCACAATGCATATTACGTTGTGGTCCTCCACCAATTGTGTCAGATGGAGAAGTGAGTGTAGATATGGAAACTGGTACAGATGGAAGATATTCCAAAGGTGCTGTTGCAACATACAATTGCCATGTTGCTCATCAGCTTCAGCCTGCTGGAGGACAATTCAGAGTTTGTGAGAAGGGTATTTGGACTGGCACTGATGTTACATGTGTATTGCTTGAGAAGAATACACGATGTACACAATTAAGAGACATAGAAAACGGGTATTTTCGGCGTGAACAAGAGGAATTTGAAACGACTTTAATTGGACATTACTATTGTGATAAAGGCTATAAATTAAAAGGAGATGCAAAATTTCGCTGCCTGCCGAATGGCACTTGGTATCCCAATACATTTCCACAGTGCGTCCCTACGACGGGTGAGTTATTTTATGATTGATTTATTGATTAGTTTAGATAAATATAAGTAATTTTTGAAAACTATAATCTGGCGCATTGGTGCTCATCTTAGAAAACCGCTTCTTGTACAGCACACCGGAGCGCTGTTGTCGTCATACTCGTTGTGTTAAAACTCTTAAAACTTATTAATATTTCAATTCATGACTACACATTGTTAGATTATCATTGGGAATTATATCGTACAATCAATTAACATTATTTAATTGGTGTTCTTCACCTTCGGTTGTATTCGCGTATGTGAATCATTCATTTGCCGTCTGAGGGCGGTGCGAACGTATTGATTGTATATATGGCCTGATTCCCTAATCGACCCGTTGAACACGGCACACATTGATAGAGACGTTCGCTTTAAAATAATATCTCCGTGCTCAGCTGTGTCGGTGTGTTTTGCGAAAAACTTAAAGTGAGTCCATCAAAAGTGCTTTCAACTATTCAAGAATGGCTGGGCAAACGATAAATGATCGTTTACTCGCTGCGAAACACAGTATCGCCGGCCAAGGCCTCGCCAAATCGGTGTGCAAAGCAACCACCGAAGAATTATTGGGGCCCAAGAAGAAACATTTAGACTATCTCGTACATTGCACAAATGAGCCGAATGTCTCAATACCGCAAATGGCCAATCTACTCATCGAACGTTCACAAAATACCAGCTGGGTGGTCGTTTATAAAGCCCTCATTACAACGCATCACATCATGTGCTACGGCAACGAGCGATTCACCCAATATCTCGCTTCCAGTAATGTCTCATTCCAGCTATCGAATTTCGTGGATAAATCGGGCGTACAAAGTGCAGTTGGCGCACGTACAGGATACGATATGTCGCCATTTATACGAAGATACGCACGATATTTGAATGAAAAAGCTCTCAGCTACAGGGCTGTGGCGTTCGACTTCTGTAAAGTGAAAAGAGGCAAAGAGGAAGGATCGGTGAGAACTATGAATTCGGAGAATCTCCTAAAGACACTACCTGTACTCCAGAATCAATTAGATGCTCTGCTAGAATTTGATTGCACTGCTAACGATCTCACAAACGGTGTTATCAATATGTGCTTTATGTTGCTTTTTAGGGATCTAATACGATTGTTTGCATGCTATAACGATGGCATCATAAATTTACTTGAAAAGTACTTTGAAATGAACAAGAAACAGTGCAGAGAGGCGTTAGACCTATACAAGAAGTTTCTAATACGAATGGATCGCGTTGGCGAGTTCTTGAAAGTTGCCGAGAATATAGGCATTGACAAAGGAGATATTCCAGACTTGACGAAAGCTCCAAACAGTCTTCTGGATGCATTGGAACAACATCTTGCATCTCTTGAAGGCAATACACCTACGTCGGCCAGCAATCAAAAAAGTTTAAAGAGTGGTGTTTCTGTGCTTTCAAACACGAGCAATGCGTTCGCTGCCAGCAGTCAAATCGACGAGACAGTTAAAGCAGCTGTTGCGGAAGAAGAAGCCGCTTTGAATCAATATAAAGCTAGTGTTGGTAGCCCGAGTACAAATCCATTCTTAAGCAGTCCGGAAAAACCAGCTGCTGCTGCACCTGCTGCGCAGCCACAGGTTTCTAACCAGGCTATTTTGGATCTCTTCTCGGCCGAACCCGCAATGGCAGCACCGCCACAACCTGCGAAGCCATCCAGTGCACTTGATGATTTGCTCAGCTTAGGCGGGAATCCATTCCAGGATATGTTCGGCAATAGCCAACCCGCAGGTGCTCCAGCTCCTGCAGCCAACGGCAATTTATTTGGTGCGCCAGTTCCAGCCCAGCCCAATGCGGACTGGACTAATGGTTTCAATCAGCAAAATATGTTTCAACAACCGCAAGCACCAACTTTCCCAGCGAATAGCTTAACCGGGAGCGTGTTTAATAGTAATGAGCCGTCGGTCTTCGATCCACCAGGATCTATGGCGCAACAGGCAGCCCCAGCACCTCCGCAGCAAGTTCCCCAACCAGCCAAGCAACCAAATAAGATATTCACAGGAGATCTTGAATCAAGCCTTTCTTCACTTGTTGATAATTTAACAATGGATTCGAGCAAACAGCAGTGGAACTCACCAAAAAATCAACCGAAAGTTGCTTCAGGTCCAACCACTGGATGGCAACAGCCAGTGCCCGGCGGCCAGTTCCGCCCGATGGCACCTGCCGGCCAACCGGGAATGATGCAATATCCTCCTGGCATGCAACCAATGGGAAGTCCAAGAATGGGCGCACCAGTGCAACCACCACCAGCAGCGCAAGAGGCTAGTTTTGATCCGTTCGGCAACTTGTAGAGAACTATACGTTGCTCATAAACTTTGATTTATAGTCGTAGTTTAAGTGAAGCCAAAAATTATCGATAAGTTCGTACCTTAACAAAATGGGGGATTTGCTTGCATATCTGTTGATTGGGCTTTCGCTAATATGGTAATGTTCTTGTTTCGGGGTGTATATAAGAAACAAAACACCACTAATCATATAGAAGGAACGGGAAACGGTAATGAATCCTAGTTTAAGACATTATATGTGATGCACCAAGGCTAATACTTTATTTAATTCGTCAGTGTTCTTAAGTAGGTGCATTATAATTCATTCCAAAATTGCAAAAGGCAGTTGAACACACGCTAGTCTCAATTGTATTTACTCTCTTTGTTTATGGTGTGATGTGGTCCTCAATTAGTAATTGCATTCGTATTGCTGAACTTCTACGAGCGCGCACCCCAAGTGATATTTGTTAGAAAATCTCAATTTCGTTGATGAACATAAATGTTCCTTTATATTATTTATTTTTATAGTCATATTTTAAGTATTTATTAAGCAATTTCTTAATTAGCCAGCGATATTATTGTCATATAGTGTTTCAGTATTAATTTAACATACCAAACAGAACAACAATATCTTATTTTTTGTGAAATTTAAAAATTGGCTATGCTAGATACGAGTTCTGAAAATAATTAGAGGCAGTTTCTTACTGCGTTCTATTTGTACATATGTATTGCGAAAAAAGTTGTAGTAATTGATAGCTGAAGATTGAAGTAATTATGAAACATTGGCTAGGCGTTTGGGCGATACAGCATGACCTACGTGGCGAAATGGAAACAAAAAGAAAAGAAACAAAAATAATTATATAAATATAGATGATATATTTAATTATAAATATAAAACTTTCGGAATATGTGTAACACACATTGCCTCTATGTACACTTGATCGAAATGTGTATGCATTCAACATTACCATTTACTTAGCACATCTATCTAACTGTTATTGCAAAATTCAAAGTCATACATGTGTGCGTGCGTGTAATATTGTACAATAACAATGTCCTCCATTTGAATGCAAATTAAACATCATCAATGTCAGTGTACTGTATTCGCGTTGCGTACGATTGCGAGTCAATTGCAGGGCACGTGGAATGCAATTGCGCCACACATTCTATGAAGAAGACAGACAAAAAGCATTAATTATATCAATCCTTAGGATCATGTGTAGCGAAAAACTACTTTCTTAACTTAATGATTAACGGAGATCTATTAATAAAATAACTGTGACGAAGTCATAAATTGGAAATATACATGAAGATACAAAAGTAATTTTGAATGCAAAAAAGAGATTATATTTAACTACATATAATTACGAAAAGTAAAGTGTAGCCTGTAGAGAGATGAAACAAAACAACAGAGATAATATAATACCGTATTATACTACAGAAATTATATATACTTGCAACAGATGAAGATATAAATCCATAATAAATTAAGTCTAAGAATTAATTTGTCTAATAAACAAATGAATCGAGAGGCACACCGCATGCGGGCGGATGACTCAAAATAATTATATTGATTCATTCAATTGGTGACACAAAGTCGAAGAATTATGTAATCAATATGTGACAATATATATTTAAAATGCTGTTAAATAAAATAAAATTATGCTTACATGTTAAGAGAACTTATTTTCACTTTGTAGCAAACTTAAGTACCCTCAACTAATTTTATCCCGCGTTTACACATGTTTCAAAAAATATTATCTGCGATCGAGTCAATAGCTTTCATTTTGTTGTTCCATTCAAATTGCTCTATATTTGTGTGTCGTTAAACATGTTTTTCTTGAATAATACATGAAACAAACTCAATAATATGTATTTTATTTGCTTCTTTCATCAAGTTGAATATAAAAATATCCATGCTTATCATGCGCCTTGTACGTAATGAAATATTTGCGATTCCGATAAAAACATTTTATCATTATGTTACACCCACTACACAAACGAACTTTTATCCCGTAATTAATGGATATTTTATGTCGCACATTTTGTAATTAACGTGTTTTCAATTTTTAGATGAAACTACTGTAGATGAAACCAATTGTCCGTTGCCTGAAAGTTTTCCACATGCCACGAGTAAAATTATTGCTGGTAATCGCCTTGATGACATGGTCAGTTCCGGCACTGAAGTAGAATATAATTGTCTGCCCAAGTTTCGAAATTCGAAATATCCTTGCGAGCCAGCACGCCTTCGTTGCATTGGTGGCAAATGGATGGGTACGCGTCCAAGTTTCAGTGCGTATTTATGTTTTGTTTGAATTATTTTTGAATTCTGCACCAATATGTTTTCTGCTCGTATTTTATACTTTACAACTTATATTTCGTTGTGACATTTTCTTTATTTAATTTCTACTAACTGCTTATCGCTGTCTGCAGTAATGTTACGTTTTTTAAATTATACTAATGTGTGAATTTCAGTCGAGACCAATGATAGCGAACCGATTATCTTTTCGCTTGCGACCGGTGCGGGCGTATTGCTTATTCTTTTAATCGCATGCCTGGTTATCGTCTGCCGCAAACGGAAACCCATGGCGAGAACTGTGACAATTCCACCACCAGTGCCACGAGCCGATCTCACAGATCACGCAACTCTTCTGCAGGCACCAGATAGACTTGCGTTGATTGCCTTTGCTGATGGCATGCAAGCGGGACAGGTTAAAATGAAAATGTTCGATTTGTTTCATAGTAACATTTAATTTTTATAGTCTGGTTTACCAACGTACGAGGAAGCTATTAGTGGTGGAGGTTCCGCGAATGGCCGAGGTGTTGCAGTTCAACCACGAGTGAGCAGACCACCTTGGCCTTCTCTAGGTGGTAGACGATCTAGAAATTCGCCAAATCCCGATGGGATGCTCTTCAACCGTCAAGGATCTTTGTAAGTTGAAGACAAAAAAAATAAAGTTATATTGATTTCAACTCATCCAAAACAGTGCTTCACGTTCTGGTGGTGATCCAATGGGGTCCACGGATACAATGGCCGTATCGGAAAATTCAACAACTGTCACTTTAGATACAGCTTCATCACATAGTGGTTCTCAGCCAGCATCCTGCCGAGCTCATTGTGGTAGTCTCGCCTCATTTGACACCAGCTCTGTACTTAACACAGAAGGTCATTTTTAGTATGCCCCTAATTGAACAAAAACTGATAAGACATTTTAGGAGTTCCACTTTTGGAAGAGAGCGAGTTGGAGGAAATTCAATGCGGCGAAACTGTGTCGTTGGCAATGGAAAATCGTTCCATGTGTGACAATTCATCTTACAAATTTTCAACTGCATCGGATATTGCTTAAATTTACTGCGTAGAATCACGTACTTTCTCGAAAGTTAATTACTATGTATTATACACAAACGGATTGAGTTGATATTGAAAACCTATTTTTACTTGTAATTCTCATCTTCATTACGAATAGGTGTATGTTCAAGTGTAGCTTGAAAGGTTTAACATATCTATTATAAATATAAAAATGTGAATTGCGCTCGATTACGTATTGTACTTGAACGCATATGTAGTGAGCTTATATTGGCTAGAACTGTAAATAACTCGCAGTATTTGAACTACCAAATAATATGAAGGTTTAACGAAGACATCTATAGCCATCTAACTTCATAACGAATGAATATCTGTCATCAATAGATTGGTGATCATATATAAATCATATGTCTATTTATGTACTTGAACTCTAAATATTTTGATTTACAAATGAACTAGTATATAGTATCTAATTAGGGTATATTCGCGAAACAGTGAAGTAAGTGAACGTTCTGTGACCAAAGTTTAGAATGTAGCCACCCACTAGTCCTAATTAAACATACACGAGAGTATAATCTATTGTATTGTAGTGAGAAACGTAAACGGGAGGATGCTTAACCATTCTTGCAAACTAACTTAAACGCGATAATCACGAATTTGATTCCTGAGCTGAAATTTATTAAGCGCGTACAAGAATTGTTGTATATATAAAAAAACGTAGAACGTATGCTTAGAAAACAAGTGAATGTTGGTGTATACAAAAAATACTACAAATAATATTATTTGCAAATAGTTTGTAAGTGAATATCGGCCAGAATCGAAATGTTATTAGAATAATTACTTAAACATTTTGAATTATTAAAATGGATCATCAATAATTGCGATAACCGCCCAGATAATTGACAGCGAGTCAAAGTTTAACAAAACATTAAAATGTATAAAAATGTATAACAAAATAAAAATTAAAAGTCTACTTCAGTGTTAAAGTAACTTGTCTAAATAAACAAAATTAAATGCGATGCAATAGATGTATTACATTAATTTATTGTTATTTTTATCTATAGTACTGTGTTTGTTTTTTTGCAGTAGAAGAATTTAGGATTTCCTTCATTGCTTAAAATGTTGTGTAATTCATTTATCTTGCTTAAAAGTTCGCAGAGCGTCTGTTTTAAATCGACATTTCGATTAATTTTGACTGAATGTAGATGCAATTTATAACATTGGCTTATCATATTTTTCCTTCTCGTTCTTGCACTTCAAGAATCGCAATGCGAACAAGCCTGTACGGTCACTGAGTAAATGTTACACGAAACCGGAATGGCAATACGTAAGTTGAAAACAACATGCACCAACATTGATCATCCATGCATCAGATCGATTTGATTAAATGCCGTCGGTTTTGATTAATGCGTGAACACGACGGCCACGTTCAAAATTCGCACACTGCAAATCACGTTACCAATTCCAAAATACACGAGTAGTAAATTTACTAAATTACAGATTATTTTTAGATAAGGAAATGATGAGCGCTGTGTGCATTCGCTGTCCTATGATTTACATACACCTGTCAAGTAACTACAATTTTAGAAAATTTGTCTGCTGTGTCAACCGAGTAAAACTTGCGAAGAATAAGTTTGTTAAAACGTCTACTATGGTTAACTACTAAATATTAATAATCAGTAATCAATAGATGTTACTAATATATTAGTACTTATGTTGAAAGAGAAATAACCAGATATAACATGTAATTATCATTTTCTTAAAAGTAATTCCAGAAAACAAAGTTGAGAATTGCATGATATATTATAAGATATATAATATCTTTTCTGTTTAAAGGCAATTCCAAATAGTAAAATAGTCTATAATTAAAATATTCATCATCTTAACTATTCATATATATTGTTGTTAAAATAAAACTAGTACTAACAATTTGGTGAGTTAAACATAACGTAATACATACTTCCTATTTCGTAAACAAATTGATGAATTAAAGCAAAGTTGTTATTTTGTAATTAATAAGATTTATATTATGTAATTTTGGAAAAAATGGCGAGACTTCGAATTATGAAAGTTAGGTGTGTATTGGTCAAATAGACCGACAAGTGTTTTAACTTTACTTTTGAACTTTTGAATATAAAATTGTCACAGGAGATAAGAAAAAGCAAATTTTGTAAATGAAATGTGTAATATGTATTAATACAAAACGTGTTAAATCATTATTTGGGTGGCATCTTTACGATATGGGGCCGTTTTATCGATGCGATAACTGCACACGTTATAACGATTATTGCAATAGCGACCCCGAAAACGCAGTGCGCGCTTAAAGGAATATGTGTTATTCCTTTAAGCGCGCTTTATTGTAGAAAGTGATTCGGCGGCCGGCGCATATCGATGATGAGAAATGACTCGCAGCCCTGTAGTTAACGCTACTGTCATTACAGACAATAAATCAGGCGCGAATACGTTGAAATTGCCCAATGTATCATGCGCGCTGACACCAAACTTGGGCCTTAACTTCTTCACTATCAAGCCGAGGGACTAATTATTATTTCTTATACATAAACAAGCATTCGCCGCGCGCGTGATGAACTCATCTATATGCGCAATTTTTGCAAAAAGCACTTATAATAAACCGTTTGCAATAAAGCTTTACTTGCTCAAGTTTCACATGCGCATGCACACGAGCATGCCGCATCTAACGAATAACCGCAGCATAGAATTTCAGTTTTAATTGTTCAAGTGACCGCGGTGGGCGTCGGTTCGAAATTTTAATTTGCCCATTTCATCATTAATTTTCCCAGACTTGAGGAGTCAAGTGCGCCGAAGTTCAGCGCGCAGCACTCGGCGAAAATATGTCTCGATGAAGATGGAAATGCTGATGATGGTGATGCGCACAGCAGCGTGTAGAATTCGTAGACTAGCTGATTGATCGAGTGTATCGAACGGCCGCGGTGCGCTGTGCGCATTCGTGGTATTTAATGGCAAAAATACACCGCATGTTCAATACCGGTAAAGTACAGTAAGATGCGCACGTAGTCGTCGGGTGCCTGCTCTTGGCTTGACTTTTGACATGGAAAAATCGACCACCTACCTTTAACCGCGAGTGCGGCGCGCGGCGTTGTCTGTCCGGCAAACTCTCGGCGAGATCGCCGCCCGAATGTATATATTATCTAAGGCTCGTCCGCGTTAGGCGCACTCCTCGAATGTAATTTAATTCCAATTAAAATTGCGAACTTTACTTTGCGCAGCGCAGAGTTTAATGTTCGCCTTAATAGTGTTGGCGCGCTCTTTACGGAGACGCGCACGTTTGCCGCAAAACGCTGCAAACATAAATTCAATTTGTTTTACATTATCTCGATCGGCTTATCGGCGCATCAATGACTTAACTCTCGGACGAACGCAGCGACTTCAAAATCGATCAAAGAGTGCCTTAATAATTGACAATTAAAAAAGCGCCCGACGAATGATGGCATTAATTTGAAAAGTTTGCTCGCAAACGACGGCGTCTCGTCATCGTTAAAAATAAATTCAATTTGGATTTTTTGCCGTGCGGATTCTTCGTTACTTCATCGGCAATTCAATTACCGGCTAGTTACATGCGGTGCAATTGCATTTAGCAAATTGATCGGTGACATTTGAAAGCACTCATTAGGAGGAACGCGATCACTTTGCCGCCGTTTTTTCGCTGTCACCGAGACGATTTCACTCATTTCTCATCCGCGTACCATTGGTGTGTGTGTGCATAATAAAATTGACTTATGTTCCACTGTTTGCACTCGTATTTGAATTTCGCGGCGTCCGTCATCGTCGTCGGCGCGCGGTGCACAATGCAAGGCGACATTACGCGGTAAGAGCAAATGAGGCTGCTCTTTGCACGTGTCCGCTGCACGGCTCGCTTGTCGTTACAAATTGACGCTACGGCATTTAATAACTCGCCGCTCAATTAAACTCTGCGCCGCGCTGCGAATAATTCATTGTAATAGTATATTATGCTCTCTTGATGGATTGCACCTACGTTATGCGCGCGCTTGTTTACGATCTCGTTCTTCATTTGCGCTCTCTCCAAAGGCCGGCCAAGTTTAATGTCGCAATTGTTATGCGCTTTGATGAATGAGCTTTTTCACATAATTAATACGCTTTTTCTCCACCCAACTTGCCTGTATCGCTCAGAGAGGTCTCTGCCAGTTAGAAATGATCTTAATGAAAGTCGTATGCAAACCGAACAACTTATTCATTACGAAAGTCTTAAGACGATGCGAATTCGATTTGAGTGCGATAACATTGAAGACAAGTAGTTTCAATTGCGCTCCATTCGGCGAATGAGTGCGCAATTTTCGGCAGAGCAATTTTGCGCGGTGTGGGCCTGCAATCAAAAAATTCATCACCATATACGGACGCATTGTGCTAGTTGTTTAATAACGAACTGGGACCGCTTGATTTATCCGTCTGTCGGTCGATAATGAGTGGTCATCAGGCTCTTAATGAAGTGAATATAGATTTGATAATTGCTTCACACACACACATTTCATTTTTCACACTTTGTAGCAAAGAGAAAAAATTGGAGCGCCGCGGACAATGTCAATGACTAATTTTGTTGTACGCAGTTTACAATCGAATTAGTAGCGTGATGATGCGTGATGGATGCGGCAATAGGAGTCGCCGATTGATTTATATGAGAAGCAGTCGCACGAGTAAAATTTTTCTTTACGACCGCATGTACATTACAAATAACTGCCAGTTTTTCTCGCATTTGCACATCGCGTTTGCGCGTTTCTTTGCCGTATTTTTCCACCGGCCGGTTATATATCGTCGATTTATTGATTACTGCTCTGCCGAGAAGAGCTTCTTGCGTGTTATGCACGTGCAGAAGTCGCTTGCAGACGTCGCGCATTTCGCACATAAATCACAATCTACCAGAGTCGCGTTGTGCGTACACAACAAGCATAACAACAGTCAGTCAAAAAGTTTGTTTCAATTCACTTCAAACAATAATCTTAGTCAATTCAAGTATTCCATTATGCGCATGCATATGCAAGCATCAGTAGCACTGTAATGAACTATAATTTCAAATATGCTACACTTTCCGTCTGCGCGTTGTTGCGGCGTTTGCGTTAAAGATCACCCAAGAATAGCTGCTATAACTAAACGGATGTATTTACGAAATTGATAGTTGCGAATATTAGTAATTTCCATTTTAATTTGCTACTTGTTGCTGGCTGCCGATGGAGAAACACGGCAGTTAACGATACGCTCGTAAGCATCTTCTGGGCGCAATGAGACGATGGGCATCGTAATGTCATGTAATGTGGTGTAATGCAATGCAATGTAATAAGTACCTTCGGTGTTAAGTACGTAGTTGGTGTCGAACGATGCGGAGGCTACCACAATGCGCACGGCGGGATGTCGACGCCGCGAATGCAGCGTGACTGTCATCGCGTTCCAGCGCGCTCAAAGGAGCCACCGAAACAGAAGTTGGAACTCGAACGAAATAGATGTGCCGCAACTTGTATAACAATTTCATTCATGTTCACGAAGCAAACTAGTCTATTCTATTACTGTTCTGTCGAGCAAATATTTGAATAAGAAACTCGCCTGCGAAATACACGCAGCCGAGATAAATGAAATAAGTTATAAAAGATAAAATCTGCTTTAATTCAGTTCGATCTCTGCGCATTGATTGCATTTCATTTATCGGCGGGCATCGAATGCAATCAAACTGATTGTATTTCTTCATTTGGCGCAAAGCAAATGAAGACGTTTTTCGATTAAGCCTAATGTCTTTTAATTTCCATTCAATCACCCGGCTGCATCTGCCCGAATTAATTTAATGCGAAATAATAAAATCGAAGGTTCGCAGAGCGCAGCGCAGTTCACACGATGGAGGACGCCGTCGAGCGTGCCAGACGTGATATGATTATATCCTCTTTATAATAATACGCAGCGAATCGTTTACAATAATTGAACGACGATCGGCAACAATTCAAGTCTTGTTAGGTATTGGCTTGCGCGCATGTGGAAATTCGAGCGCAATGAATGCGTGCCAATGACGATGATTACACGGCTCGGCGAGGATGACTAATGGCCGCTAAACGACGGATCGAACGCTGTCAATACGCAGCCGAAGAAATCGAAGAGCACACTGCGCGCGCGCTCCAAATTGCTTGATGTGTTGTTGTCTCTTTGCTGCGCGAATTGGAACGCAAGCAAGCGTGTTGTGTCGGCACTCGAGGCGCATGCAACGCTTGCCGAATAAAAAACGAGGGATTCGAGCAAGAAGCACAAGAGTTGCGCTGCTCTTGAAAAATTTCAGCACGGCAAGCAGCGATTATTGAGCAAAAATTATGCTCACCGTTGACGCAGCAAGAAATCGCGCGATTTAAATTATTCGTGCGCTTGCTGTGAAATTCAGAAATTTTGGCGCCATAAATTACATTTATAGAACACGCACATTTTTCTGTGGTAAACTATTAATTTCTTGAACGCGTAGACGTAGAGTGAAAATCAGTGGCGCCATTGATACAAAGACAGCGCGGTTATATTTATTATTTATTGATTTCGTCTTTGACCCGCGACATTATTGATGCAATATTGCCGTGCGCATGAATATGAATACGAATGGATGCTGGTTTTTTGCCGGACTGAGTGGTTCAGTCGCTTCTCGGATGTGTGGAGCACGAAGCCAAGACAAGACAATAGGTGGGATGGGCGCGAAGCGCACTTAATACGTGGATATAAAGACGCACGTAAAACACACGCGAGGGGCGCCGATTTGACGAAACACGACGATGACGACGATGTGCGTCGCGCCACGATTATCGTTTAGGGTTCAAGGGGGTTGACCTCCAAACATAAATCCCATGCTTTGGAAACAAATTGAACAAAAACAAACACCGACACAAAAACGGAGAGTCGTATAATGATAGTGCCTATTATGCTAAGTTCTTTCTTTGCCATGAAATTTATTATTGCGCATCTAGGAGCCATTGTTTTTCTTCAGGCTTGGTCGGGTTTCCAAGAGTTTATTGTAAACGTTTATAACGCAAAGAGGAAGTCAACTAAATATCATATTTAAATGAAACTCTCTTATATAATAAAGTGAGTATTTTTCACGTGGTTAGTTAAGCATCATTATCTAACTTTTTAAGTCTAAGGTTTTATTGAATTAATTTCGAACAAACGATTTAAAATTAAACACTATACGTAGGAAGCTGGAACAAACTGTGTTATGTTTGCCCAATGATACGGGGTTTATTTAACACGTAGTCTGATTACAGCCAATCATTAGATGATATTACCCGGTTTTAACCAATCAGAAAATCTAACTTTGATAATAGCCAGATTGATATAACATAATAATTTTTGTTGTTAAAATAAATATTTCTACATTATACATATTGAATCTCAATGTATTAAGATGTTAACAATTAAGAAGAATAAGTAGAAGGAAACCAACGAAATATCGAATTAAATAAAACGTTATAATGAAGTGAGCATTTGGGATAACTATTCAGTTCATTAGTTAACCTCAAAAGTTTAGGATTTTATTGAATTTATTCTGATACAAGAAGAAGATACATTTTAAAGCAGTTAATTTGTAATTTATCAGTAAAACGAACAAACGATTTGAGGTTAAATGCAATTGTAGTAAGGATAGATAATGTGGCAACTTGAATCAAATTACCGTATGTTTGTCAAATGATAGGGAGTTTATTTAAACCTTTGCTCCAATTAATTTAGTACTCCGTTCTAATGTTGTTTAAAAGTGTTTCAATCCGGAGAAATATTTTCTTTATTTATATCACGTGACTTGATACAGCCAATCATGAGATGATGTTACCCGGTCTTAACCAATCAGAACTTAATACATAATTTTTTTGTTGATGCCAAATATTTCGACATTATACATATTTACTCTTAACATAAAAGTATATGAACCATTGAGAAGAATAACTATGATGATTGCAAATAAGCATTTTATTCTCTTGAAATAAAGCTGTCAAAGTAGGAAAATATATCACTAATTGCAGCGTAAAGACGTGTCACATAATTAGCATGGCATTATAACATTTTAATGTCTCAATATTGCGGCGCATCGCATGTATAAATATAATTTATGCGTGATTGAGGTGATGATAGGTTTACAAATGCATCGCGCACTCTTCCACCTCTTAAAACCACGACACACGCGCTCGCCATGCAGAAGAAAGGCAACACGTACGATTGATTGAAATTATACACGCGCGCTTTGATAATAACGATGATAATGAAGACGATGATGATGATGATGGCGCGATGAGCACAAAAGAATATCAGAGCATTGTTGCGTTGCGAGCCCTTTGAACTCGCGAGCCACACGCACTTGTTGCGCGGAGAATGAACGAGCGGACACGTTGCACCGACGAAGGACAATGTGTGACGATAATTAGGCGATACACGATATATCGTGATTACAATGCATTGAGCCGATAATTAAAGATATCTCTTCGTTTCTTCGTGCGTCAACATTCGCCTTTTTTATTTCGTCGCCCGACCGATGAAACAATCGACTATTATCGCACAATGACATTGTTGTAATCAGACTTACAACTTCGTACGAATTATGATTATTGCAAATGTGCAATGAGCTGGAAACTAACTGTTTCTTAAATAATTTAAAATTGTTGCGGTCATCTTAATATTATATACCTATAAAATACATCCAAGTACAGTCGATTTCCTTTATTACAATTCTTATTCTAACAATTTCTACAGCTTGAAAAATCATTCCATTTAGTTATTACACCGATTATTTTTAATCCTTCAAATGTCGTTTGCTAGACAGATTTGAACCACCCTTAAAGTTAGATATTTCGTTCATTAATTAACCTCAAAAGTTTAGGATTTTATTGAATAACGATTTGAGGTTAGACGCAATTGGAGTAAGGATAGATAATGTGACAAGAAGTTGGATCAAATTGCCTCATGTTTATCAAATAATACGGGGTTTATTTAACCCTTTGAAGGAATTAACTTGGCAATCCTACAAATGTTATTTAAAAATGTTTCAATCTTTTATTTATATCACGTGGTGTGATTACAGCCAATCACTAGATGATGTTATCCAGTCTTGACCAATCAGAAGACCTTATATTGATTGATAGGCATTTCTAATACTTGAAATGTGCATTAAATATTATATTGATAAATTTTGATTCCCTTCAATATTGTAATAACCGAACTTGACTGTAGATGCGTTTTAAAAGATAAAGAAAAACTTTAGGCGGGAAATTTATTGTTATTACGTTACATTTGCAAAGCGGACGATGCGAAATACCCGCGAGCGAATTGTAACGCCGAATACACGCAATTGCACGCATCGCGATATGCGTTTAATCATAGAGATTTAACTGGCAAGATGCGATCGCGCACTGCTCAAAACATACACAGCAAACATTCAGCGGCCCGGTCGTAATACGTTGAATCGTCGGCATTCTTCCAGATCAAATTACTCTATTACGATGGCAATGGCAACACTTCACCTCTAACTTTAAAATATTTCCTCCTCGGCAATTACATCGCGCGCCAAACTCATCTTTACTTTGTAGTTAGATGCGCGGAAAATTGCGCAAAACATTTCATTTTTCGTAAGTGACTTATTCATCCATTGCCAGCGCAATTTTTTAATTGCACTCCGATGTTTCCTTATTAACGCGTCTAGTTGAACTTGCCATAAACCTCTGTGCGCACAAGTCGAATGTAATTTAATATAAGGAGACTCTTCCTTCGTACGAGTATCAAGTTGAGAGAGGCTCGCTGAATTTATCACTCTAACACGTTTAATTTACTAGTTAATTAAACGCACATGTAATTGTAATTTAAATTTAATCCGAATACCGAATTGCAATTAACACTAGGTAATTTTATCGGTGCGTTATGCAATTGGCAACTTGTTTAAGGATTACTAAGGTGGATAAGGTTGAACGAACACGAGAGAGTAAATTGGTTATTAGTGAATATTAATAATTTAAGAATAAATAATACAAGTTGGGATTGCATCAGTGCCCTTAAAAATGGCATTCGATTTGTTCACGCATAATTCGTAATGAAATGAAATCAATTTCTTGTTTGATTCGTACAAATAATGAAGCATAGGATAATTTAGTATGGCAGAACCGATTTCGTGCAACAGTCGATCTCATCATGCGTTTCGCTTCGCATGCGTTCCTGCATTTATTATTAATCGTCGACTGATATCACACTTTGCATTTCGCACCGTCATAAATTCTCGTTGTGCAAATGAGCCGCAACAAATAAGCGTGCCATTCGTATACGCGCACTGCCGTCCTATATAATAAATTATTAACAAGCAAACCATTAACAACGTGCTCGTAATGAGTGTGGTGTTACATAAAACGCCGCCCGCGAAAAAATATGAAAGTTTTTGACCAATTGTCAATGCAACATGTGCGCAAATTTGTCTACTTGCTTAAATTGATTCTTGACATGTCCTGTTTGATCGTGTGCGCTTAATAATTTCTGATTAGCACGCTTGGCGTAACATTCACACGGATCGCATCTCGAAAACACAAGCGCAACGTCCGATTAGAATCGCGCACCGCACGTTGCGTTGCGTTGCGGTGTTTTTTGCTCGCTTTTGCGGCTCTGGCGACGCGGCCGTGGTATAGAAAATGATTGCCTTTTAGGGAAGATGTTTGCCTAGTTTGCGCTCTCCCATAATTATTATTGATCATAGTTGGCTAATCGCGATATCAACGCGACTGCGTATTCCGCTCTCAAACTTTCCACAGCCGGACGAAAATGTACATTGACGAGATTGATATTTTCCCAAGGGTTGTCTTCAAAACACCAAAATACTTATTCATCTGAATACTTAGTAATTATCTCGCAATTTGTAACATAGCTTGACTAATGGTTAATTGGCTAGTGTTTTTGTACGAATAAGAAATTAGTGAGAATGTTGGTAAAATTTGTTGAAACATTGTTAACTCTTTGTATATTCCATGTGCGCAATGTCTCCAAGAAGAAATACATAGGATTGAGAAACTTTTTCTATCGACGTTTGATAGATTGGCAAGCGCCACTCTTGTCACACGCGTGTAGTGCGCGTAATTGCGTTGCATTGCTTTTAATTAGCCACTCTTGACATAATTACATAATAAATGACTTGCTCACACTACGCGCTTGACCACCGCATGAAGACATTTGCTTAATTTTTAATGAATTATACCTATAAACTTTGTAATTGTCTACGTTCAATTATTCAATTTTCTTCTATCGCAAGTAGGTTTAATTCTATTACTACATATTATAAAAATAAGTAAACATTTTAAACTTTCGTATTAAAATAACTGTTGATTTACTCTATAATGAATTATTATATTTCCCGGATCTAACGAACCCGACGATAATACAATGTTTATAAAAATGTATTTTAAAGCAATTTTTAGATATTAATTTTCATTTGTTAATAACAACTCAGACCAGCATTATTGAGTTCTAAACAAAGAATATAGGTAAATTAGTAATTCCCA